>JAGVSL010000210.1:0-315141 GCA_022494535.1 Himalopsyche phryganea
ACCTATCTGCACATTTTAAAATACATCTGTTATTTCACAGTGATCATTATTGCATATTGGATGTATCCGCTTCTTGAATATTCTATTTGTGAATTAGTGTTCGTATTAGGATTTGAACCCGTGAACACTGCAACTGAAGAAGACGACGCTGACTACTCGGCTTCAGTGCTACAATTATGAATAGTGTTATCCTCTGATAATTGTAAATTTAAATCGCTCATCCAGTATATAACAACTGTAAGTGTTAAATTTGTGATTTTCTGTTTTAAATGCAAAAATTGCTGTAGGATTCACATAATTGTAGTGTAAAAACACCACAACTGCTAGTCACTACTATTTATTTTTGATGCTTAGTATATTTAACAAATTTAAAATATTTACAATTAAAAAACAACACATGTCGTTATATTTTCAGATATTTTTGTTGAAATTAGTTTGAAACACACCATTTAACTGTGGATACAAAAAAATATATCTTCATACCTGAGATATTTAATCTGAAAAGAGATGAAAAACTTCAAATGCGATATTCTCAAAACTTTGAATTTGCAGCTAAGGTTGTTTTATACTGGATGGACGAAATAGTAGTTTTTTTTTAGAATCAGCCACTCTTATGTACTGCTTAAAATAAGCCCATCTTTGAATTCAATTTACCCAATTCGATTACGAGAAACTGTGAAAGCTTTACGAGACAGTTGACTCTGTTTTGTTTTGAACGTTTGACATATTTACTGACAATTCCGCTTACTAGAAGATGCAGTGCCAATTTTCTCAACACTTAAACAAAGTAAACTTCTGGAGAGTAAATCATTTGGAATAAACTCAAATATTTTGTGATAGCGTTGAACATTCAATACAGAAATTGCTCAATAATGACGAAGTATTTTAAACTATTGCACGGTGAAGCACTTTTCAAACTCTATTCAACTATTAGTGAATAAAATATATGAATTTAAAGTACAATATCTTGTTTAAATATCCATAAAATATATAATATTTTCAAGCAGCGTATTAAGTATGAAATATAAACAAATTAATTTTGTGAGTGTCTGGTAACGTCAAAGTTTGTGTTATATTATCATACAAGTTGTGGTTTATTTTCCAACTAAGACGTACATATATACAGAGAATGCTAATCCAAATACGGCTTTGATCAAGGATTAAAATACCATTATAAAGCTCGGTGTAAATTGGCTAAGACTTACAATTCAAGAAGTCATAGGGATTTATGAAAAAGCTATGTGTATTTAAATATTTATTCGTTGATTTTAGATTTTAGATATAATTATTAGTGAAAAGTTGTTTTTATTCATAGAAACTGGTGTTTATTGTAATTTTCTTTTCCATGTCCGCTCCCAATGTGGAGCATATGGTCTCCTAATGAAGGTATCTTAACAGACTTTTTCTACGAGAACTGCTTGTTACTCAGTTACTCAACCTCTCTTTTTTTCAAAGTGAGAGATGGAAGGATAGGGATATGAGAACTAGTGGTTAGCTAATCGCTCTCGCTACGCCCCGTGAGGATGGAATGGGTGGGAGGGAGGGAGGACTCGAAATCCATAAATCGATTGAAAGATCAACATCCGTAACCGTAGCCAGCGACGCTACCAACTGCGCCAGGGACACCGACTTATTGTAATTAATCACGTAGAAATATTACTATAAGTGCTGTATCTCTGTTTAAATTTAGAATTATTTTGACAGAGTTAACTTTTGTGACCATATCATATCATAATTATCTTTCTACAATTAAATATCTATCTATATTTTATGAATGATTTACGAATGTGTAAATATTAGAAATTCACAGCAGAAGTTCAAGGAAATTTTAGATATAATAAGAAATAATCTCAGTAAAATACGACAATGAACTTATTACGTCTATGTATATAATGACCTTAGTTTTACATATCGTACTGTAATATATTCCAAAAAAATCAGACGATTTCAAAATTCCATCTCACATAGGGCATCCAATCAGTGATCCTTTTTATGAGCCGGGATTTTGGGACTCAGAATTTTTCAATTCTGGGATTGCTGGATATTAGCTCATTTAGACGTTGGTTGCTATATCGAAATTTGGTTGAAAGTTAAAAATATCACCGTGGACTGTACCTCTTAAAAGATAAAAACTTCCCCACCTGTAATCTTGATGGGTGTCTCGTTGTAGATGTCATGAGTAGAAGACTTCAAGGCAAAGTGAAGATTTTTTCGACGCAAGATATTAAAAACAATACATCTTCAGACATGCAATCTTTATTGTTCTCCCTTGGGTTGGGACGTTCACAAAATGAGAGGATCATTGCGAATAGTGTTCATTTTTTCAATGGTGAATCTCAATATGTGCAGCTGTCTTCTTTTGATTGTCATTATCGAGTAGTCTCAATGGTGAATCCCAAAATGTGTCCTTCCAATTTTATCGATGGATCGGAGATCTTTGAAACTCGTTGAAACTTTTATATAATGTGATATCAGTCATATTACATAAAATGTAACAACAGTAAAAGTTTCTGGAGGCACAGTGTAAGACCGTTGCCTCAAAATCAAATACTGAAATTTCCTTTAACAATTGAACCTTCCTTGCGTTGACTGAAAACATTTTTTGACTTGAAGTTCAGATCATCCCACTATAATAATGTATTCTCAAAGCTAACATTTTTCCAGTGCTTAAAAAATCTTGCCAATGTCAAGTTTGGTGGATTCGCCAGACGATTCCAGATGCAAATCAAGATTTACAAATTTACTAAGTTACATTTACATTCAATTCTATCGATGGTTCGGAGATCTTTGAAACTTGTTAGACCTTTAACTTTTTGCAACAACATTCGTACATAATAAAAATTAAAATTCCCGAAATGCATAGTGTAGAGTAGACATGGCATTTAACATTGACGTGGGCATTAAACATCTTCGAAATCAAAAGATTGTAAGGATAAGTTTCCGCATCTTTTGATTTTACACAAACTTTACGATTCAAGCATGAACAATAATGATTTTTGACGTTTATGATATTATTTATAATTACTAAGCAACACGACGCTATGTTTAGACAATCACGGAATATTTTTGGAATGAAGCGGTCGCTACGTGATCAGCGTTTGTTGATTTTTTTTATCCCGAATCGCAAACGTCAAAAATACATCATTTTCAGTTTTAGGTTGAAAGTTAAAAGTTGAGAGTTGTGAGTTGAAAATATCGCAGTTGAACTAAGAATTGTAACAAAATGACGTGTAAAAATTTCACGTCGCTAATGTTCACCGTTTGGGAGGAGTTGTTGTGACCGACAGACATACAAATATACACATTCCTACATGTATTTTGTGCTATATAGTAGAGATTTAATGTTTTTTTGAGCATTGGATTGGTTGTTTTGATGATTTAAAATCAGAGTCTTTTACAAAAAATTTATTTGTTGTATTATTATGGTAGATTGTACCAGATGGTATCCAAAAAGAGGATATTTCCTTCAATTCAACGTTAAAGTATTGTCCTACAACTATTTAAGAAGCTGTCCTATTTTGTCATCCATTTCAAATTGGTTAAGAACGGCTGTTACTAAATATTAGAAAGAGTGAGACACAATATATTTATATTAATTATATAAGTATTATAAAAAATACGTACATGAACGTTGTAGTAAATCTGGAAGTTTTAATTATTATTTTTTAAGCATTTACAGTGAGTCCCGGAATTTTCGGATCCTGGGATTGGAAGCTCTTATCTCACACAACAAAATCACTCGAGATCATAATTTAATATTGTCAAAACCATTTTTATTATAGGGTAATAAGCATTTTATTTGTTAAATTATTAAACTTCACTGATAATAATTGATCTGTGCGTTTTCATGATAATCGTTTTTGGGATTATATGACATATAATTAAAAAGACGTTTTTACAATTCACTGTTACTATTGTGTAATGATTTTCATTTTCATTATATGTTTGAAGTAGGGAAAATTATTACCGAAGAAGATATAATTATATTATGCAGTGAAACGTCGATAAAAACAAACTTTATTGAATTAACGTTTGATAAATTATTAATTAACAGTAAGTACGCATATGCAAATAAATAAAGTAATGTTATTATGAAAATGCCATGGCGTAGGAACCTTGAAGTCTTGAAAGTTAGATGCTTTGAAATGATTTAAACTCGTTTAATTATCCTGACTCAGTTGAACAGTCTTCCATGATAACAAAGTTTAAACTTCGCAACGTTAATTGATAGAAGTAATTATTAACAGGTCTAAGGACTCAGGTGTTTCGAAACAGGGTATCCTGCTATTCATTACTGATATTTTGGACGCCGTCGGTCATATTTTGGATTAGGGTCTGCCAGTTTAAACACTTCCAAGTCAAAATGCTTGATACCACTCAATTAAGATTGTTTGATAATGAATATTTAATCAATGGCGCTGATGATTTGTGTGCGTATTTAATAAAATGGATGCTCTTCATTTTAAATAAATAATTCTAACAGGAAAATATTCTCGTTTAAAGAAAACTTTTATATACAATCTTGTATTTTTAGTCCAACCAATAGAGCTTCTCAAAAACTTTTATTTTTATTGTGATTTCTAAAACTAAAATATGACATACAACTGTGAGGGACGAATCAATACGGATGGCAATACTAAATAACACGGAGAAAACTAGCTGTTACGGCTGCTTTATTTTTAAATTAAATATCTGTAATAATACAGGTAAGACGCACGATTCCTAATAAACTATGATAATAATCAAAAGATTATTATAACACTCTGATCACTTTTAAGGTGTTAACTGTCAATTCTTGGTGGAAAGACATTATATTTAAAAAAATAAAACACAATTCAATTGTACTACTTCCACATATTTATAATGATCAGGACCGGTTTCGCTCATCACGAGCATTATCAACTGATAAAAATACAAACATAACAGGCTTATTTATATAAAATTGAGTGTAAAAATGAAGGTATATAAAACTGATGGCTCATGAACTGAGACAAGAAAATACTGATTAACAAACAAATTATACATAAATCAAATGAAAGAGTCTACAATTAAAATGTTATGGACCTCTTGCAAATCATTAAATACTAATCTGAAATCACAAATAAAGCTACATTAAAAAACTGAACAAAATTATTAATGACGTTACTAATATAATATGAAATAATGTCTCAGGGAAATTATAAGTAAAAATTAATGAACCATTTAAAAATAATCAAATATTAAGTATGTAATTATTGAATAATAAACAGCCATCTTAAGTGGAGAAAGCAGAGCAGCTATGAATATCCAATAAATTTTAATATCTGAAAGAGACAGAATTTTTAAAGTTAAATATGAAGATGCAAAGACGGTCAGTTTTATATAGTTTTATATAGACATCAGTTTTATATACCTTCATTTTTACACTCAATTTTATATAAATAAGCCTGTTATGTTTGTATTTTTATTGATCATTATAAATATGTGGAAGTAGTACAAACGAATTGTGTTTTATTTTTTAAAATATAACACCCTGAAATACTCTTTCTCATTTTATTTTAGCCATTATTTTCCAATGCTGTTTTAATTAGTTTTTCAACGTTATTAAAGTTGTGTTTTCCACAACTGATGTCAACATCAAAAAAAAAATAATTTGTTCAATATGCCCAATGGTTACTTTATACATTTCATCGAATAAATGAGAACATGCAGTACGCTATCATTTATTTTAAATATTAAAAATTACCCACATAAACGTGAATCAAAAAACATGTGTTTGCTTTTAGTATTTTTTCTTAAAACGGTTTTAACGTCGTAGTTCTGTCATTACGCACTCAGGAAATATATTACATATTATAAGTCATCAAAGCCACCCTTTCCTAATTTCCACTTTAATAATCCATTCAAAATCTCGTTGCCACAGACGGAGTAGCCGTAAGAAACTAATTTAAAAGTAAATACGTCCACAAGGGTGCAGCAAAATGTGACGGCGTTGAAAGGGTTAATAGGATTTTCACTCGTTTACGAAGCAGCAGGGATACGTCTTCAGGTAATTTAACCAAGGGGCTATCAAGGCTACTGAGTGCTTTAAGTTCATTTTAAATTTCGCATTACTATGAAGAAACCACATTTGCAATATTTTTAGATAGCAGAGTTACTTACTATATTATAAACTATATTATTAAATTTAAAATTCATACATACTAAAGTTCAACAATATTTTAAATGTTTCGCGTGAATATTACCATATGAAAGTTTTTAAATGGCTTCTCACCGTTTTTAGCATAGTTTTTTTGTAACCCTTACAGCGCGAGCTGTTTTCGCACGGTCGATTGACCTGTTAAAACCCTCACTATGGTTAAAAATAGGTCAATATCAACAGTAAAAAATGGAAAATTGTGTGAAATATGTATTAGTTGTCCCAAATATGTACATCAAGAAGTAAACTAAACTTGTCGCATTCGCGAAGAAGCTGAAAAATATTTAATCTACGACTCTGTAACCAAAATGGCTGCGGCCAGTCTTCACATACACCGCCAACAAGCACACAAGTAATTGCGTAGCCGCATAAGTGTAAAAGTATGTGTTATGCATAGAACTGACAATTAATGCTGCGTATCGGGCGTTCAAAGCTGAAATTTGAAAGACTGAATATCGAGAGCTCTTTTCAAAAATATACTTCCATGTTTTCCACTTGACATTTTCATGATTTGTTGCCTAATTTCTCTACCTAAAGGTTTGATCTATTTTTAAAGCATGTATCCACAAGTGTTCCTTTCTAGTTTGGTCAGAAATACGAGATAAAATCATGTAAACATGTCCAGCGCGTTCATCGGGTTAAATATTTAACAGCTATTTTAATCTATGAATTAAAACCAGTTTACGTATGTTGAACATCTTGAAAAGTTTTTTCAGCTATTTGTATGCATATAAGTAACATACTTCCGACTTGTTGAAAATCATGTTTATAAAAATACCTGTTGTCATCTTTTGAGACACCGTTCATAGTTATTTGATGCAATTATGGCAAATTATAAAGAGGAAAACGTTTGAAAGAACTGACATTTGTTGTGATATTTTATCCCATACGGAGCAATACCAGGCAGCTATTCACGTATATCAAAATTGTTAGCATTGTTTTATGTTATGACGTATATAATATGTCGTCAGCATAGTGGTAGAAGTCGAAAAACGGTTGTTTTGAGTTATGTATGCAGTACGATAGATATTAGGACGGTCTATCGTTTAAAAAAACAAACTTTGCCATACTCCATGTATACTTTTCATAATTTGAAGAAATTAACATTAATTAAGTCGATTTCGTTGACAGTTATAGTGGCAAAAAATATAATTGATTTTACTATAAAAAAGAATTGATAATAGTTAAATCAAATTCGTAAATAATGAACGAATGTCAATAAGTGGTTAGTTTAATAAATAATCATTTAGGTATGTAAATAGAAAGTCTTAAACATCATAATTTTCTTAAATGTCGATTATCTCAAAACAAGATTTTTCCAAGAAAACGCCATCTGCCACTGTACCGACGATTTTATATTACTTTAAGTTGTCAATTCGTGGTTTAAAGGCATTGTATTTAAATAACTAAAACAATTTGTATTGTACTACCTCCACATTTTTATTATTTACTACATTTTTGTAGATATTTTTTTATTGATTTTTCTGCAAGATTATCCCTCCCTCAGTGATTAATAACTCTGATGATAGATGAGATTCAGTCGCATCATCACATTCATTCAACAGCTTCAAGAGTTTCTATCAAAACGATGTCATTGCTGTAAGGAGAAATTTAAAATTCATATATTTTACACCATAATTAATGTAATATTTTATATTTACTTTCCGTTGTTTTTATTACAATAAAAACTTTATAGTAGTGTTCATTTGTATCAAAATTAATTAATTAGGAACGGTTCAATACAACATAAAATAAATGTGATTGAGAATGTATAAATGTTTAATACACTATATTTAAATGACCCGTAGCGCCAGTCTAACACATAACAAACAAATTTCAATGAATTTCATAACAAAATTAAAATAAAAATGAGTAAACATTGTTACCCTTTTTACAGTCTGTCGAGCTATGTTTTTCAACTGATGAGTAGAGTGTAAGCAGTGCTTTTTCATTTTCTTGAGGCGCCTGAGGTGAAGTCGAGAGTAGCGTCGGTAATTGCATAATAGCGCTTCGGCGTCGGGGGCAAGACTCTTGCGTCCCTCGAAGTAAACGGCAACTAAGTGCTATCTGATGTTATTTGTGTTCGAAGATACTCAGATTACGTATTTTGAATATCTAATTCAATTTTTTGATGTTTATACAGAAAAAAAGAGGTTTTTTTTATTCAAAATCGCTGCTTAAATACAATGTTTGTTCATACGATGTTTTATCTCACTATCAAAAAATACCAAACTATTCAAATATCTATGTTTAATTAAAAAGATTACAGACTTTGAAATAAACACACTGACACTTGAAAGATGTCATCAAAGTTCATAATCATTCATTAGATTTGTCCGATATAATTGTTCAATAGCAATTGAACAATTTCACAAGGCGGTGAATCATTTTATATATAATAGCACAGACCACTCTGAAAACGTTTTTATTATTATCACATATAGGTATGAAATTTTCTCAAGACGTAAACGTTCGCGGTGCTATGCAATGGACACACAGTTCCGACGTACTAGCTACTTTAGACATTCAGTATTTCGATTTCAATACCGTCATCTATGACGGGTACGGTTATACTAGACTTATACATAATAGCCCAGACCGGTCTGTAGGTATAGATGTAGACGTTTTATTATTATCACATACACATGTAGGTATGAAATTTTCTCATGACCTAAGCGTACGCAATGTTTGTAAATAGTACTCACAATTCCGACGTGACGCAATTCCGAGGCAAACAAACAACAATCAGTACGTCACTATGGAAACTAAAGAATAGCTACTTTAGACATTCAGTATTTAATGGAGTTAATCACAAGTGGATTTATTCTTAAAGAGGTTACTGCTGGCCTCTTCTTAGATATTGCAAAAGCTTTCGACAGGGTATGGACCGTAAGGCTTGTATTCAAAATGTCGAAGGCTGGCATAGGATTACCACTGGTCAAGATCCTCAACTCATTTGTGATAGGGAGACGTTTCAAAGACAAACTGGATGTAACCCGGTCCTCACTAAGGTCAATCCAGGCGGGAGTTCCTCAAGGTTCTGTCTTGGGACCAATATTGTAAACCATATACACGAATGACATTCCTTCCGTTGGTGGAAATGATACGATAATAGCTCAGTACGCAGATGATACGGCTATTTTAGCAAAATCCCTTAACCGGCAAAGTGCTGTCACACAAGTCCAATCAGTCGCCAATACCATAACGGATTGGTGTGACAACTGGAGAATCAAAATTAATGCTGAAAAGAGCGCCGCAGTTATGTTTTCTAAGAGCTTCATTAGAAAACCCAATTTTGATTGCATTCGCATGCACAAAACAGAGATCAAGTGATCCAAAACAGTCAAATACCTTGGACTCACCTTAGATAGTAAACTTAAATTCGAAGTACACACCACGATAGAAAAACGTCAAGGTAATGCTGCAAAAGCAAGATTAAACTTTATGTTAAATGCGAGAAGCCAACTTACTCTCAAAAGCAAGCTGCTCCTCTACTTTCCCAATTATGGTGTACGCTACTCCAGTATGGGGTTATGTTCACCACAAGCATCTGAAGACTCTTCAGATTATTCAAAATAAATCATTGCGACAAATATGTAACGCCCCGTGGTACGTAAGTAACTCGCTACTACATAAAGACTTAAAAGTACCTACAATTCGAGAGTTCGTTCGCGAAATGTCTCAAAAGTTTCACAATAATGTAGGCAAACATTATGACCCAACGATCTCTTACCTACAAAATTACAATGAGATAATACTTAAGAATCGGTTTAAACCAAGAGCAGTTCTGCTCGACGACCCCCCATAGATGTAAACAGGGATTTTCTTTGTTTTAATTGAATAAACACGACCCCTTGTAATAGAAAATGACTTTCCTCTGGATGCTTCCTTTTGTATTGCATGTGTATGTGTGTATGAGTTTGTATATCTGTGTAGGTGCGGTATGCGGGAAGGTATATTTATATAAATTCAATCGGTGCTCACGTGAATTTGCTTCATTTTGGATTGCTTAGCTCTGCAGCGATCACGCCCTTTTATCTGCAACGATGGAAGTGGAAAAAAATTAACATTAGAGATGAAGGAGACTCAAAGAACTATGACGACCTTAGGACTTAACGCTCCATAAAATTGATATCCAAAAAAAAATTTTGAATTTAAATACCGTCATCTATGACGGGCATTCTTACTGGTAAATAAGAAATTTCTTAGCCTATAGCTTTTTTTCTGTGACAATGTGTCTCAATTTTGATCAAAAATGTCAGGATTAAAAAGACAGGATATTTGGCACACAAAGACAGTGATCAACTAATGAGGTTTTTTTCAGCTGATTGGCATGTTCAAACGATGTAATTTGAACGATGTCAACAAGGATACTGGAGTGTTCGTGTGGATAAAACAACACCTATATAATAATGAAATCTTATTAATTGTAGACGTAAGTCAAGTGATTGCGGAATTTAATCACGCCATACCAGGTCGGGTTTTTGCCAACTTCAACACTATTCCATATTCTTTCATTCTAGGATATTTTTCTGTAGGTATTCACTCCGGTCATTTTAGCATCATCAGTAATAATTGGTCTGCCTATAGGATCATGTAAGTCTTGCTTTTTTTATGATATACATTAGAGTCTCCGCGCTGTCCAAATAAGTTTGTTATTAGTTTATAAAACATACATTTATTTTATCTATTAAACAAACACTGTATTCTTACTATTAAAACTTTGTTGGTAATTCTACTTAACTGCGTCAAACATTAAAAATAATAATAGTCTGATATTCGTTATTTCTATGCGAGAAAGGATGCTTATGTTGTTACTTGTATTTTATTTTCATTTTCAATAAAAGCGCATTTGAAGTGAAAAAACATTCACACTTAATACTTCATATTATCAAAACTTTCTTTTGCATCCGAAAACGGTATAAAATTAGATATAATTTAATTAAACATTTATTTAAATACCTCACCGTCTCCCATTAAAGCCGCATTAAAATAAATAGCACAATTAGGGTGAGTTGAAAGATTGCAAAAAATGTTGTATTAAAGACAAAGAAAACATTGCGTATAAAAATAATTGATTTTTAAGAACCGTTGATGACTTTGGCCCAGGCTAACTGGATTTTAAATAGTGCAATTAAAAACCGAGTGATACTAAGCCGCGGAAAGCCGTTTTCCTTCAAAGCGGTTTCCCACATTATAAAAGAAAACTTTATTCCTTGATGGGCTTTTTCATTGAATTTTAAAGCAAGAACGCTGTCGAAGGCATTTTAACTATCATAGTTTTCTGCTTACCCATCTGTAATTGCGGTTTTAATCGTAAATATAAACTGTTGAAATTGAAATCGATTGGATTGGCATATAGTTATCATAACATCATAACCGTAGGATAAAAATTTAGTAATGATATAAAATATGAGGTTTTTTCAGAGCTTTTTCGTCTTAACGCAATCTTTGAAATGTAAAGATTCGTGACCAACGATCGTTAGGAAATTCATGATGACATCAATTTTATATGTCAGGAGTTGAATGAATTATGATTTCATTTTCATATTTTAACTGTATTGTTGGCGTCCATGGCACAATTGGTAGCGTCGCTGGCTACCGTTACGGATGTCTCGGGTTCAATTCCCGGTGAGGACGGTTTTCATATATTGACCTCTCAATCGATTTATGGATTTCTGTTCGTAGTCTGGGTCCTCCCTCCCAGCCATCACATTCTCACGGGGCGTAGCGAGAGCGATTAGCTAACCATTAGTACTGTTCTAACCGTATCCTTCTATCCCTACTCTCTTCGAAAAATGAGAGGTTGAGCAACTGAGTAACAAGCAGTTCTTATAGAAAATTCTGTTAAGATACCTCCATTAGGAGACCACATGCTGCACATTGGGAGCGGACATGGATAAAAAAATTTAAAAAAAACTTTATTTAAACGTCTCTATTTAGTGAATTACTGCTAACATAATTCTTATGATAATAATTGTCTTCACAATAAATCGTTCCTGAGGAAATATTATGTGATTAGGGATTTTATCAGAATGTTAGAGAATACTCGCCATTTAAAAGATTATTCTTAAAAAGTAAGTTTACATATATGAAGCGATATCTACCAATAGAATGGTTCATGAAAATATTATTGCCTATGAATAAGGACAGTCTTTGCCAATTATTTGATAACACTGTTAATTAAATTTCTGTATAATTCTATTTTACATCACATATATTATACTTTGCTGGGTCTGTGGTGCAGTGGCTACGTCGTTGGCTACTTATTATCAATTTATAAACACATTTGTGTACTTCCTATGGATTCGGCGGTAGCTTTGTGGAAGTTCATTTTTAATATTAAATTAAATTAAAAATTGATAACTTAGTTATTCCACTTGGTTTATCACTAACGTGACGCGTTTCGCCCCTTTAAGAAGCATCATCAGACTAATCGTATCGTAAGGTTATTTATTCCTAAGGTAAACGATGATTTTATTCTTAAAAGAATGGAGATGGGTTTTATTACATTCTACTGGACGTGTGGAAGGGAGTAAGCTATAAACATTGTTACACTATAAACAAAGCAATTACTGGCACCTGGATGTGAAAAATCCAAGGGGAATAAATTTAATAATTTTGAGCCGCCTGTTCTGTTTAAAAATGTTATTTACTAATCCTCCATTAATGTTAATGGTTTTATTGATTTCTAAAAATTCTAAGCTGTTCATTTTAATACCGTTTTTATTTAAACGATGGAGTATTTCTACGTTATTATTTTTATTAAAAGTATGATCATTTTCAATTAAATGATTCGCATACTCTGAAACATTATTACTTTTGAGACATCTGATATGTTTTTTTACTTTAATATTAAAGTTTCTACCTGTCTGTCCTACATAGGAAGCTTGACAGTCTTCACTTCATCAGAGGCGGTATATTCCACATTGTGACAATGATTCTATTCTACCTTTATTGTTCAATAAAAATGATGTCTCTCCAAAATAAATGATTGAAAATAAAAATGTCGAAACTGTTGCCGGATAACTTGCAGGCAGCTTTTTATACAGTTAACAACTTAGGTAAAATCTTATTGAATTACAATTGTGTACGTTCCATTGCTTAACAAAGCTCTACAAATACATTGCCACATTTTTGGTCCACGATTTGTCATTATACAATTTTACAAAATATTACTATATTTCCCTATGACGGTCAACAAGATATATTAGTTCGTTCAACAATTATTTCTGCTGTCTAATCAAAGTTCATAATGAAACTTTTTAAGCTATTGGTACATTTTTCGGTCAATACATATCGTTCTTAATACTATCCGATTACAATGAAGATAAATTTGACGAAATGTGTGTACAGTATGTCTTACTGAACAAACAGTATTTTGTTGATAAATCGAATCGGTTTTCTTAATATTGGTAAAAAAAATTGAATATTAAACTCATCGACAGTTATGTTCGTGTCGTTACGCCATCCACCGGCCGGAAAATCAAATCATGTCAACGCGAGATTTCAATTTATCGCCATTTTATCAATTATTTTTTAATAAAAGAAACAAAATGAAAAGGAAAATATTTGTTTTTTTATTCATATCTTGAGCTGTCAAGCGTGATTAATTAAAATTCATTATCGTTTATTAAATTATACTTCGCGAATGACAACAAAATTAAAAAGAGTTACTTTTTTACCAAAACAGCGTCAGTTATTGCGTATCGTTGACCATGTTTTTTAAGTAAGAGGTGTCAAAAATTTTTTTAATTGATAATATTTTTTCTTTTATTGATCTTACAGACAACATTGAAATGTGCGAGGTATTTAAATTGTATCAATATAATCTTGAATCAAGAGTTTTTGATAATACCCAAAATATTGGTTTCTGGAATAACTTTACAAGGATTTTTCTACTTTTTTCAATACGATTAAATTTGTATCTTTCATATTCTAGATATAAATTTATTCAAATTTTCATTAGTAAAATGGTTACATTATGATAACATTTTGATCTTATTACAATATAACCTAGTTACCGATAGAAACACAGCAATCAATGTAATAATCAATCATATAGTCTAACTATTTTAATTACAAATCATCAAAATTATTTTAGTAAAGTAAATAAGTAATACAAGGTCATGTCCGATTAAATGTTCCTGAAAAAATAATAAGATAGTTAATTTGGATTATTGAGATTTTGTACACTTCCATGTATTTTGTCACTAACGACCCGGGTTTCGCCTTTCGACATGTCAGTTCGAGTCCATTCGTGTGCTCGAATGCCTGAAGACGCCGAAAGGCGAAACCCGGGTCGTTAGTGACAAAATACATGGAAGTGTACAAAATTTCAATGATCCAAATTTGATATTGAAATTCCATCAAGCACCCTCAGTCGATGTCTTAAATTATAATAAGATAGTTATAATAGCTAAAAGTACAATACATATGATTATCAAAATCTGTTAGATTTGATGTATTTTTTTCGTATAGTGTATTTAAACCCACATTATTATATTTTGGAATACTTGACCAACGCTGTTTTTAAGCAAAAATTGGGTAATTTAAGATATACGAGTATAAAAAATACAAATATCAAATCATTTTAGTATTTCGGTGATCGTAATCTCATTATTTCAAATAACGTACCTAGGGAACTAAATGATTTTTTGAAGAGTAAATGCCACATTTATATGTCAATGTCAAATTAATTAATATACAAAAACTAAATCGCGCATGAAATTACAAAATGACAATAAAAGTCGTAGAAGCGAATTTATTTGGAAAAAAAGTCATTACGAAAGTTAAAATACGTTTTATTTTTAATGTTTTTGAATGGAAACGACAGTTTTCCCAGGGATTGTCCTTAATAGAATAGCTGACGAGAATATTAATAAGTCATGCCCTGTAACTTGTGATTTATTATTGGAATGGGGGCCTACTCGTCTACCAATACGCTTTTATGCGGGAATCAAATCAGGCAGCAGGTTTGAAAATTATTTTGAATACGTCAACTTTTTCATTTTTATTCAAAATAGGTCGTTGGTTTCGCGATTATCTTTTATTTTTTTAAATTTATTATAATGTATTGTTCAGTTGCAGAACTTCGCGATATTGACCCATTAACACCCTTCGTTTTTTAACTCCTACGAACAACGTAAGGAATACATAAAAAATATTGAATAAATTATGTCGTAAGCACCATGCATTTTTCAAAGTTTATTGATTAATCTCTTTTAATGTGTTAACTGCCAGTTCTTAGTGAAATTAACTCTACAGTTGGTAATGCTCGTGATGTGCGAAACCGGTCCTTATCATTGTAAAAATTTGGAAGTAGTAGAAACAAATTGTATATAAAAAAATATATTGATTAAAATTTAAGACATCGACTGAGGGTGCTTGATGGAACTTCAATATCAAATTTGAGCTATTGAGATATTATTTAAGACATCGACTGAGGGTGCTTGATGGAATTTCAATATCAAATTTTGGATTATTGAGATTTTGTACACTTCCATGTATTTTGTCACTAACGACCCGGGTTTCGCCTTTCGGCATCTTCAGGCATGCAAGCACACGAATGGACTCGAATGCCTGAAGATGCCGAAAGGCTAAACCCGGGTCGTTAGTGATAAAATACATGGAAGTGTACAAAATCTTAATAGTCCAAATTTGATATTGAGATATTGTACACTTCCATGTATTTTGTCACAAACGACCCGGGTTTCGCCTTTCGGCATCTTCAGGCATTCGAGTTCAGTCGTGCGCTCGAATGTCTGAAGATGCCGAAAGGCGAAACCCGGGTCGTTAGTAACAAAATACATGGAAGTGTACAAAATCTCAATAACTCAAATTTGATATTGATTACAATTTACCTAAAGAGTACCTTGGTATCAAAGTCGGACAAACGCCACATCCCACGAAAGTCATGTTTTTATTTTTTATGGTAGTGTAAGTGATGATCTTTCAAAAAACTCATTAAAAATACCAGAACCCAACGGTTTCTTATAGATTTTTGAGTTAAAAGTTCGTAAATAGTTTCAAAAGCGAACACTAAACATCCATTTTCGCGAAATCAGTGGACATATGTCCACTGATTTCGATCCACACATTAGCACATCATCCACACATTGACCAATTACAGAGCTAGAATTTGCTTTAAAGTGTCATGGCTGCCGGTCTCGATGAAGTGCGGAATATATATAAAATGAAAAATCACCTCTGCTGTACATTTTAATAAATGGCTTATCTCCGTCTTTGATACCAATGTACTCAATTATGAAACTATATAAAACAAATTTTATTTGTCCGTTCGCCACTATCTACTGAGACCTAGCATCATGAGATTTACAAGGTTAATTATGATTAACAAATATGATTTAAATTAACTATTTTCATTTCGTCACTCTTTTTCCGAGTTATGAGATGGTCAACATTACTATGCATTTCAAATTTCTAGCAAGAAATAAATGTGTTTTCTTTTTTAGCCCACTTTTTTCAACCATTATTTGAGAGTATTATACCTTGCAAAACTGTCCCGCTTAGAGTTTTTTATACTGTCATGTAAAGCGTTGATCTCGTTCTTCTACAAGCAGTAAGAACTAATATAATATATCAATACTGCTTTCAAATTAAGCTGGTATTTTACCTGTTTTCATAATTTAAATATCGCATTTACCTAGTGACGTGAATTGTTTGTCTTTATCATTGAAAATATGCATTAATTTATACCACACATTGGGCTGGAATCTATTAAAGGTCTGAAATAAAATATGTGTTGTTTTAAAAAATTATTTGTATTGCAGATATTAAAACGAGCTGAAAATGTTTAACTGTATTCAAGTATATGTCAAATAATGAAGCATTATTGATTATGATTGCAAAAACTTTGAGGTAAAGTTTAATTCAAAATATGATTTTAAAAAATAAATAAAACAATTTTTTATTATATGCAGTAGTTTACTGAGATGATCATGTTTATTTAAAGTTCAGGAGATACTGACTTTTGTGGAAAACCTTGCAATTACCCAAAAGGAAAAAGACAGCTAAACAAATCGCTGGTAGGCACAGAATTTCATGGTTGAAAAATCTACGTAATTGGTAAGTGCAGATACTTAGAAGCTGTTTGGAACAGCTGCTTAGAGGATCTGTCTATCTAAGATAATTACAATACTTCAGATTCAGGTGAAGGCATTTGTATTACTATAGATGTATTCACGTGTGGATTTGTTTCGCAATTCTTGTAAAAAAAATAATTGGTACGAATGTATTAAAGCTTCATAATCAAAAACGGATTGAAATAAGTCAAAAATTGTGAGCATAGCTTATTACTGTGACCAAGTGATACATTTATATTAATGGAAATGTGTGTACATTGATTTTCAATCGATTAATGAATTTGTTTCCAAAAATATCGTTAAAAATGTTGGTGACATGTTTTCATATAATAATTTAAAAATAAAATAAACCATTAAAATAATACGTTCTCATCCCTTAATCAGAGGGTGGGCTAATCCTTAATTATTAACGTAGGAATGGAGCTTGCAGGTCGTATTGATTTCGTAGCTAAATTCTATATACAAAAACTGAACTGAAAAGAATGTTTTAAATTTTAAATCCATCTTTAGAAATCTATGAAGACTTGGAAGTATACATGAAATAGCGTTTTGTTAATTTTTTTATCACAATTTTACAAACAAAATAAAATTATATTGTGTTTTTATTTGAATTAAATGATCAAAATAAAAATGACACATTAAGTCGCAATCGATTTTTTCTCTTGTGGCATGTGTTTCTAGACATCCGAAAAAAAATGAAAATTTTCGGCTTAATAATCTAAGTGCAACAAAATCTAACTTAATCTCACAATCCTTATTATAAATTTATTGGCCAAAAATATAAACAAACTTAATTCCATTCACTCTTCTGAAATGTTGTCCAAATTAAAATCACGGAGTACACTAAGACGTTTCAATTGTGATATTCTCTTTAGGAAATGTAGTGATACACAATGCTGCAGATTTACAAAATATTATGCTTGTCATTATTTGTCTGAATTATAGACAAGACTAATTGACGAATAGTATTTTGGTTTCTCAACGTACTTGAAAATGCAGTCAACAAAATCAAGCAGTGATCGATATACTACAAGGTGAGAAGACCCCGAATCGAAGAGAGGCAAACGGCTGGTTATCCAGAGTTCTGGAAGGGCTGTGATCTCAGACAAACACCATTTCAAATCCGGTTCAAATCTTATTTATTTTCCATCAAAGATGCAGTGGTTTACATTACACAAATATATAATTCCTAACACATAAAATTGATTCTACATTTACATTTACCTAGCAACTGAATTTACTTTAAGTTATAATACAAATAGCACGACAAACGATTTTAAATTAAGTCCAACGCAAATCAAAACACAAACAACTCGCACGACACCTCCGCCGCAACTCGCCCGGCTTGACGGATCGTAATCGACTGAGTACAAATACAATTAAAAAACTCCCTGCATCGTCGGAGCTACCCCTTTCCAACAAAATGGACTCGTCCAGCGGGCGTACCCGGCGGCTATTGAACGCTTGGTAACAATAAAGTGCCGATTTTGTGAATTATTGCTATTGACGCTGGGTGATTTCAGTTCTGGACACTAATGACACTTATACTTAACAAAAACAAAGGTGTGTCAAAGGATATACATACATTGCAATCCAGGTGAACGCTCTGAAAAGATAAGTCATGATGATTAAAGTAGGACACAGACAGTCGACGACACCATATAATATGAACAAAAAAGGAAAAGACCGAATTCTTTCTGTAATCGCCCTCCAGACGTGAATTCCGTCGCCACCCAGCGAACTGGAAACATCTCCTCTGAACTGCATAATCGTCATCATCGTCATTCAATAAATACGCTCTAATCGCATCACGCATTCAACATTGGAAGTATATTCCAAAAGAAATTTGAATCTTAAACATGGATTTGAAACGATTTTATTTAACTTGTAATGTCACTTAGGTATACAGAAATTATATATTACATAATAAAGGTTTGTGGTGAAATATTGTACAATAAAACATATATGATGCCCGTTCAAAAATACACTATAAAGGAAAGACATTTTCCTGACAGGTTGTTATCTCGAGTTCTTAATTAATACCTATTTATAACCTTCAAACAGATGCTGGTAAGAAGGCAATGTCTTTCATTTAACACAACGAAAACTTCTCCTCGAAAGCAAAAGTCATCAAACTTTCACAATATTAAAAGCTCTTGTCTGAGGACGTTACTTCCTTTGGTGTTAAGATTGCTTTTTTTTGTATAGATATTAATAAATAAACAATTCAACTATAACAAACATCTTTTTTTTGATTTGCATGTAGTTAGTCGAGATAAAAAAGCAATGTATTTAGTTTCACAAGAATGAATATATATTTGTCTTGATTAATCCATCTGTTTGTCTTCAATGTCAAAGGTATGCACAGCACAGCTCACGCACATACACATTCTACAGTTCTGACAATGGTTGGATACCGAAACACCTCCAAAAGTTTTAGATAATTCTTGTGAAACTCAAAAACACATTTGTTTCGAACTGTGTCCGCTTATCTAGTGGGGCATATATACTTCCAATTAGGTATCTCAACAGAATTTATCACGGTTTGATGAAAACTGGTTGCTTAGCAGTTTTTCAATCACAAATTTTTGGAGAGGATAGAGGGATGACGCTAGAAAAGGATTAGTTTTCTGCTAGTCGCTCTAGATATGCCACGTATTTATGATTGATTTAATGAAGAAGATGATGATTAAAAAGAGCAGATATGTTGCTTTACAGTAAAAATTGTTACAATTCCCATAATTCTTTTTTCAATTCACTTTCAGTAGTTAGATAAATTGTCAGTCTTTTAACCCTTTGCGCTCTATATAAATCCAACATTAAAACAAGGTCAGAGTGCCGAGCACCCATTAAATTCTCGGGAAACGATTCGTGTGAGATTTATCAACCTTAAACGTTATAAATCAAACCAATTATTATCGGAAATAAGGACCCTGTGATCTATTGCGGATAATCTGAAATTAGCACTTTACCTAGGTTAGGTTTTGGAATGAAAATAATACTTAACCTTATTTGATTCCGACAATTAGTAAGTAATAAATATTTTTACATTGATCTTTAAGCCAATGTAAATAAATTATTTTTGAGCGCCAGAAAGGTTAACCTGTTTGTCGATTTTATTTCCTTACAAACTTAAGATTTATCTTCACTAAGTAGCTTATATACATTGATTGAATTGGCATTTACTTGGTAGAACTCCATTATAATAGTGTAACATATCAAAGTATTTAGTTCTACAAAATTTTATTAGTTGATAGCTATTTCGGCTTAACGCCATCATCAGAACTAACAGACCAAACAAACATTAATTCATCACCCTTCGTTACATCATTACAAGAAGCTCATGTAATTACGCATAATCAATAAAATTTCTATCAAAAAAAAATCAGGTTGGCAAGTTTTTTACACCATGTCTATTCTCAATGAGTTTCTTATGGACTCCTAATGGAGTATCTCAAAAAAAAATGTGTTACTAGAATTGGTTGTTACTTTCACAACTTTTTCCTAAGGATAGTTGGATAGGGTTAATAAATCTTTGTGCATTGCTTCAGAATCGAAGACAGTGGACTGGAATATAAGAAAACATCACAGACGTCCATGATTATAGATACAAATTCACAAATCGATTGTTTCAAACTGTCTATTAGTTGATTCAAACCATTGGTCACAAAACTGAGTAGAAAAAACTGTTACAATATGATAGTTTATCCTATACTAAATACTGATTCTTAATTCATACTTATTTTCTTCCAAATGTAAATTTGTTTTCTGTTTACTAATTTCCCATCAGATGGTCATTCAATTTCGAAGATATAATATGCAATACAATCGAATCGAGGTTAGCCAAGTTTCAAACCATTCGGTACATTTCCCAGCCAAAACGTTCGCATTAATTACCTCATTGGAAAATTTGCTCTGTTTGCCGTGAAGTTTACTTTGGTGTCTCTACGGCTTACCGAGATGAGATGACAGCGGCTGCGTTCCAGAGATACGAAACTATGCTTTTGATCAATGCATGCAAGTTTATAGTCATAATAGGGAAAGCATAAAATTAACAACAAGACAGGCTTAAATTTATGAACCTCGCGACAGAAATTGGAAACGTGACTTTTATTCGCCGATACTAAAGTATAAATTTAATATTAACTGACTATATTTATATTTTCTTTATTTAACTGTTTCCATTGCAGTTCGTTCCTCTATCCCAAGTCATCCGTATTAGATCACAATTTCAATGCCAAACCAGCGAAGCGGTCAACACCGCTGCCTTCAGTTGCAGTGGTCACAAGATCGACTCCCATTACGGACAGTCTCATAAATTTATTTCTCAATTCACTTATGTATTCGTATTTGAATGCAGGTATGTGTATGAAATCGAATATTACCTCGCACCCATCTGATCCTAACAACTGGGCATAGCGAAAGCGATTATCTAACCTAATGGTCACTAAATTACGGCCTGCCAAAGATTTTCATCCGGTCGTCCAAAAATTCCCAATTTTTGAATATAAACTATGTGTACAAAAGGAAAATGGAATTAGGTCGAGTTGAATAATCTAAAAAAACTACAATACATTTTAGTTCTTTCTGTCTTTTCTTTTCACACAATAGTGCGTGATTAAAAAATCAGTCCAGTGCAGCTCTGCATCGGGCCAAGAATATTCTTAGTAAATTCGTTCCATTTCTTGATCGTTATTGCGTTATGGAAGGCGGCCATAAAACAGCGGTTGCATGTGCATAACGGGTGGAAGTGGGGCAACCAACTTGTACAATACATACATGCATATAATATTAAAAGGAAGAGTTGAATCAGTGTTGCTGAATTGGTAAAATTCATGTTTAAATATCAAATTTTTTCATCAAATTTCATACAAATGCAAATTTTGTTTTGGTTGTTTGGAAAAGTACCAATTTAAGACTTAACGCCCTTTTCCTTTCGCACACAGAATTATTCGTATAGGAAATATTAATTTAAAAAAGTCATGATTGTGGATTAACGACAACTATTTATTTCAATCAGGTAGTAGACCCAATGTGAAAGAAGTGGATAGAATATGTATTGTTGTAGGCGACCAGATGATCGTTTACTTGAAAATTTCTCATATATTCTCATTTATTGAAATTCTAAGCTTGTAGTGAATGTAATATAGAACAATAAAAATTTCCAAATATTAACCCCACACGAAAATATTGTCGTACACATCGCTTGATTTTTGTATATATGTGTCTAATTTGCAATGGAGCGATATCTGTTTTCGAAGAATATAGTTTAACACTACAAAACATGGCACAAAATATGACAAATTTCAAGAAAATTTACGAAAGAAAAAACTGAAAAACTTATAAATTGATAGTCTTATTGGTTCCCAATAAGACTTTATTTGTCGTCCGGCTTCTCAAAATGTTTGGTGACCACTAATCTAACCTATAATGTTGTCTTGGCCCCATCCTACCGACTTTACTATCTCTGAAAGAGAGAGGTTGAGTGAAAAATTTTCGTAGAAAAGCTTATATGGAAAAAAGTCTATATACTAACCATAATAATATTATAGAATACTATTGGGAATGGATGTGGTTGCAAAAAATGATATGAACATTGTGCCACTTGCATAAGTTTTGTAACAAAAGAATCTTTTTCTATCTATGTCTATTCTTTCATATTTTTCATTACTTGACCTTTATATTCTTACAGAATAGAGTATAGTCGTCAAATCAGATACCTTTTATAGTTTTTGATAAATCTGAGTTATATTGTAATTTGAATACAACTAAGTCTTTGAATTATTAACATTATGTCTAGGTTAGTACTGTATCGCTTAAAAATTTTAAACGCGTATATAAACCCTTTATTGATTGACGGTATAATAAATTTTTGTGGGCATAAGCGATTAATAAAACGCTTAATTAAGACTTTTAAATGTATTTTGTGAATCCTCAGATAAACAAATTTATCAATTATAATTAATTATTCAATCAATGTGCACAGTATACAATATTGTAGAATATTTATTCAAATATAATAAATCCCGTTCGTATTTTTAACTCAACGTTTCTAGGACAAATGGCGCAACTATTACTTAATGGCAACGTTTTCTCAAGCTGTCTGTACTTGAAAAGTTTTCCATTTCTGCCCTGGTCACACAGATAGCCTGCCAATTGGCTGTGATCCAAATCTGATGCAGTAGTCCTTTAATGGAGGCACGCTCCACTGTTTTCCAAAGACATTTTCAGCGAAGTTATATACACGAAAACTCGTCCAAGCTCGACGTTTAACGTTTATTGAAATTATGCTGTTACCGTTTTGACAGAATAACGAAGCCATGTAAAATAAAAATAAATCCTCTGCATGGCTTATGAGAAAATATTATTGATAGAAAATATCATCAAAATACACTTTTTTCAAACCCGTTGTCTTTTATGACGGGTATAGTATCATAACTCATAATCTTCAGCATATGAAAATAATAATTTATGAATGCGGCATTGTTCTTCGTGGTCACACCAGCCATTAAAATTATAAAATATCTTTCTAAGCTTACAAACTCTCATTTTAAATGAATGTGAAAATTTTTATTTTTTAAAATTTATATTCTCAAATGCCCTATAATAATTTCTATTCCAGCCAATAAGAGTGCAGCATTGTACTGTCATGGTCACCAGTGTTTGTTGACATATCATGTTGCAAGCCACAGTTTTATTTGTATCAAACTATGCATTTGTAACTGTAGCATGAAAACGGTTAAAAATAGATGGAGATTCTATGTTATGATACAAGAGCCCTCTTATGATACTTTTGTCAATGAAACTAATTTTCAACCGTATTACATGGTGAGCAAAACCGCTTAGGTAATATAAAGTAACACTCCCAAAGAGGCGGGGATGGATGAGAGGACGATTTGTTCTCCTTTTCACAGTAGCAATCAGATACAGGTTCGGAAAACACTCCAGACAGGTCCATAGTAAAATTCCCGTCTCGGTGGCGAATATTTCTTAATTGCATTTTAGTGCTTGGTATACAAAACAAGTTTACAAATGATTTCAATCAATATATAGTTTACAAATGATTCCTTCTAACTTTTGACTAGGCAAACTCTCTCTTGCTCCAGTGAGAACCCAGTTGTCACAATAGCAGCCTAGAACCCGTCCTAGCCTCACAGTTAGCGACAGGTTGAGTTGTTAAACGTTCCACGGATTAGACAGAACTGTTTAAAAATACAAATAGAACTCTTCCGGAATCAAACAAAGTCTGCCAAAAAAATCGAGTAAGTCGAATTTCGACGAACTTGGTAGATATAAATACACAGGTAACGGACCCGTTTGACTCCCTCTGCTTGGCAACGAAAATTACTTTTCGCTGTATACGTCTGGCTAGGATAATCTTGACTCCCGGACGGCTAAAACTTTTCAAAAAAAAATGAGCAGTTATGCAACTATCATTACTGAGCAAATTCTCCTGGTCCCAAGCGATAAATTGATAAATACATTGTTTCGTGACAGATAAACGATAAAATTAAAATGGCTTTTTCGAGCGATGACTGCATTGGAACCTTAGACAATTAATAAGATTACTGCATGAATTTACTAATTGCTTTTTCAAAGGCTTTACATATGAGCTGCCTATGGTTTTGGACTTTTTTCAGGCATAGGATCCGTTCAATAAGCTTGGGCGATGTCAAAAGTTCAATTCAAAAAAAAAATCTAAATACCTGAATTAAAAGGTGATTTTGGTTACAATAATATAATTAAAGTTTCGATGCTTGACATGTTTATAAAATTCACTTTTTCCAACCATTTATAAATTGTCTGGTGTATGTGACATTATTTAAATTTAGAGTGGACGTATCTACATGGAAAAAAATGTAAATTGCATTGCTATCGGATGAAAACAAATGTTCCCTATTTAAGGCATGCACTGACATAAAGTCGTTTCCACAGTGACGTTATTTATTAGTGCCAATGGGAAGGCTGTGCTGATTTTCCCTCCTTTCCGGAAAAACAATCTCGGTGATGTTTTCAGTCGAGTAATTTACGTTGTACGGGTAGCTGACCATACACGAGAATTTATCGATTCTCATTCATTGATATATTACGTAAAGATATGAGACTGTGTCACGAAAAATGAAATATAGATGTATAGCAAAAATGTCATTTAATCCATGGGGTTCTGTTTCACTTTTAAAGATACAAAAAAAACGTATTTTTCTCATAATTTATTTTCTAGTACTATAATATTATGTGGCCTAAAAAAACACAGTTTTTTACTAGGTTTGGTATTGACAAAATATATTCCTTTTTTACATATCGACGGTGTTTTGTTCTCAAAATTTAAATTGATCAGGAGAGAGCAAAAATTGTTTTTATCAAAACATTATATGGGTACGTTATGAATCTTTGAAATTCACTCCTGTAAATTATCATGTTTGCAGATACGGTATTATATGTAGGGAGTGTCTATACAGTAGTGGCTTACATCAAGTGGGAGGGGTAAAAATTTTCAGCCTAAAACCAATTTAAAATGATGTCTCCCTTCCAAAAGGTGATCAATTTATTTTTTCTAATTCACATCATTTGGCCGATACCTGCTCTGTCGTCTTCAAAATGAAATCCAACCATTTAATTAAATTTCGTATTTTTTGAGGTTTAATTAGGTCGAATTATGATCCTTTAATTAATGTCTAGCTAATGATTATAATATATTAACTGAAAGATTTGAGTGGAGAATTACTAGAGAGTTATTTCTTACGAATACCGCGAGGTTCAATTAACAAAAATGTTCTCTTCACAACAGTAACTGCATGTAGTATGATTGTAATGTCTGGTCTGTAGTGCAGTGGTAAACATCGTTAGCCAAGGTTACAGATGTCCGGTGTTCAAGTCCCGGAACGGACAGTTTCATAAATGAAATTTTCAATCTATTTATATTCGTAGGCATACATGTTTGGGATGCCTAGAATTCCCTGCCACCCATTCGATTCTAAAAATGGGACGCAGTGAGAGCGTTTTGATAACTACTAGTGTTGTTCTAGCCCTATTCTTCTATCCCTACTATCTTCGAACAAGAGAAGTTGAGTAACAAGCATTTCTCGTAGAAAAGAAGTTTGTTGATATACATCCATTAGGAGGCTATGTGATGCATATTGGGAGCGGGCATGGTAAAAAATGATTTTACTTTGACTTGACCAGTCCGTCATCATCTTTGGTGAATGTGTTGATCTTCTTCCATATGGTTGCGTATGCAGTATTTTACGACTAATCTTACAGCATTTTCTGAAGTATTTAACCTTTAAATGCTGTCCTCGGCCTCCTACACAGTGCAAGAAATTACTAGAGCATTGCTTTTTGCCTACACATATTGCATTGTTGTGTTTTTAAGTTACAGACACATTATCGGGAGGAAAACTTTTTTTTTTCCATGTCCGCTCCCAATGTGGAGCATATGGTCTCCTAATGGAGGTATCTTGACAGAATTTTTTCTACGAGAACTGCTTGTCACTCAGTTGCTCAACCTCTCTTTTCTTTTTCGAAGAGAGTAGGGATAGAAGGATAGGGCTATGACAGGACTAGCGGTTAGCTAATCGCTCTCGTTACGCCCCGTGAGGATGGGATTGATGGGAGGTAGGACTCAGACTACGAACAGAAATCCATAAATCGATTGAAAGATCAATCTATGAAAACCGTCCGCACCGGGAATTGAACCCGAGACATCCGTAACGGTAGCCAGCGACGAAACCCAATGTAGAGCGCATGACCTTTGTAGAGGTCATGCGCTCCACATTGGGAATAAACATAGTTATGATCTTACATGTACAAAGTACATTGTTTTTTTTTAATGTGAACAATTCCAACATATTTTTTTAGCCAAATAAAATCGATGGTTTCATTTTTTTATTTTATTTTTCAAATTTGCGTATTTATGGCATTTCAGAGATAGTGTCTTTAATTACTAGACATATTTCTTGTTCAGAGTAGATTTACAAAACGTTCTAAAATCGGTTAAGTATACAGTTTTTTCTCTTTCTATTCTTGTATAGAATGACTATTGTCATTAAAAGGAATTGAAATTTTCTGTGTCCACACAAATGCCGTAATATTCTGACAGTGTATGTTGAAAATACTTGCGGTGGTAGTATATAGTCCACGTGAAGAATTGTAGAAGAGAGGAGCTTCGCATTCATCGAGTCTCCCTCACTCACTGTATAAGCAGCCTATAATGGTAAACAATGATAAAACAATGTTGAAAGAGTTGGTTCAAAACATTTTAAATTAACGTTTACTCGCTTAATTTTTTTTTTAATATGTTAAGTAATAAAGAACGTTTTTTTATTTTTCAACCATGTCCTCTTTCAATATGGATTATATTGACTCTTAATGGAACAAAAATATGGCTTTTATTTAAGAGAACTAGTTTTAATTCAGTCAGTCAAGCTCTGTTTATCGAAGTAGATAAAAAAGATGAAAGACGGAACTCGGAAACGGCTAGTAATTAACTAATCGCTAGACCTACGCCTCGTTTTAAGGATTGGATAGGAAAGTAACAGAGACATCATAATCATCATTGGCTTTAATCACAAAACTTCGTGACCATTACAATTAAATAGGATATAATCTTAAAATCGTTTACCACTTGGCCACAAGGCAAGCAAAATAAATCAGACATAGTATCGTCGTCGTTGTGGCAAGGAAAAAATCCTGAATATGATAGAAATAGTCATTAGTTTCATGTAGCGTTATTAGAAACTTTTAAAAATAATATTAATTCTTAATTGAAATCACTCTATTCTCTTTTCCCACGGGGCTACGTTCTAGAGACCACCGTGTAAAACAAAGTTTAAATATACCTAGTAAAATGATAAATAGATTATATTACATACTTTAAACATCATATCGACGTTTCGTAATGATGCAATTAGGTATTTTTTATTGCAAAATAATATTTTTATAAGCAACACATAAATTAGAAATACAGATGGTTTTTTAATTAAATTAATTACAAAAAAATGATTAATTGAGTGATCAGATTTCTTATAAGGCAAACAATTTTTGAAAAATAATTGTTCCATTTTCTTCGATTGTGTTATTTCAAATCCATGTCAAAAAAGTCAGTTGTATATTTAAAAGATACAACTTTTTACAAAAAATGGTTAGACTTAGCTCTAATGCCAATAGTGCTGAAATACTGTATATGTGGGAGCCTCTGATATAACTGGGACATCCTATATACAAAATACGATTTTCCGTACTATCTCACATATACACATGTATAAAAGTATATATTACGTTATCTATCATATTTCAAACATTAACTTTATAACCGTTGTTTTTTCAATTGAAGATAGTAGTTTTATTTACTTATATGCATATACCATTACATTTTGGCGGGGCATTATTTAGAAATATTGACGAATGATCAGCATGATATAACAAGCCTAAAAATAAATTCAACTTATGCATAAGAGAAAAGTATTAAAAAAACTTCCCTGTGTACTCATGGGTCTTAGAAAGACACATAAGTCACGAGATGGGAATAATTGATCTGGCTAGAGAAGATTAATTCCAATCAGTCTTCCGAAAATCACTAACCTACATTCATTAAAATCATGGTCATACGGCATTTTGCCTCAAAGTCGTTAGTAAAATTTTTTTCAGTTAAAGGACTTTTAACGTAGCTTTATTTTTGATTTAGTATTTATTGATTTGTAAGAGGTCCTTAACAATTTAATTGTAGACTATTTAATTTCGTCAGTAAATCAGTAAATTCATGAATCAACTGTTTTATATATCATGTGATTATTTACATTTAATTTTATGTAAATAGCCCTGTAGCTAAAGCGGTTCTGATTATTATAAATACGTGGAAGTAAGCACAAACAGATTGTTTTTAATTTTTAAAAAATAATGTCTTTCTACCAAGAATTAACTGTTAACACATTAAAAGGTATATTCATTCATGAATGAAATTGTTCGACTACTGATAAAAATTTCTCAGATACAATTTTCTGTATTCAAATAAAATGTTTGGAATATTGTTGTGACTTAACATTCAGTAGTAAATCTAAACACTTGATTTAATGGTACTTACTTTCATACATTTTATGATAAAGTGGGATGTGGTACGCAAAGAACTCAACATAATTTCACGTTCCTGATTTTTATATTCTCCGAGACCAAATATTGAATATTCACAACAAAAAAAATACCTGATTTGAAAGGATCATAATGCCTTTTATAGCAATACCTATATGAATCGGTAAAGTTTGACCCACTCTACGAAAGAATCAATAAAACACACTCCATTGAGCAATATTTGCTAGGAGCGGTGGAAAAAGGTACACTTGGCAAATCGAAATCGTGTTTTCTTGGCATATTTTATTTATAAAGGTCAAAAAGTTATTTTGAAAGGCAAATCAGATGCCTTAAAAGAGACTGGAAAATATGTTGAGAAAGGTCTCTTTATTACAGTTCATTCATATCTCAGTTCCTCCATAAAATTTTTACTTGAAATAATGCGATTATTTATATACCGTATCATTTTCAATTTCACTATTAGTATAGACGTCTTTGGTTAATTTAAATTACATAAATCCTCCTATTTTGTTAATAAGTATATTTATCAGAAAAAGATGTTGCTAAAGCGTTATTTGTTTGTATTAATATAAATAAACTTACTTTACTACCTGACTAAGCATGGAATTATTGTAGAAATGCAATTTGACTCGAGAAGAGAATGAGATAACGAGCTGAATATAGTTACACTCATCAGCGAAAGCCAAACATAATGAACGGAGGCACATTATGTTACTGTTTAACGATTTTAATTTTTATTATCGAAGGCATACCAAGGTGACTGTTTGTTTTTTTTTTATTACTCTCCATTGTTTTCGTTTTGACAATAATTAGATTTGATTTTTGAACATTATACATAAAATTAGCAATTCGTATTGGTGGAAAATTTCAATATCATTTCGAATTTTTCAAGTTTTGTATAACTCAATGTATTTTGTCACTACTGACCCGGGTTTCGTCTTTCGACATCTTCATGCATTCGAGTACACTTTAACAATAATTTACTTCAGTCAATCTTGCCGTATTAGCCATATTGACATAATTTAATTTAATGTATCGAGGGTACTTCAATATCACATTTTCAACATTTCCACAATTTTAAATGAAAAAATATTTACGGTTTCATATCAATACAAATATCTATAATAAGTTACGTATATTACTTGCAATATGTAAAAAAGTCAAAAATTCGCATTCAACATTAAAATTTATAATAATACTATGATAATACAATTTGTTTGTTCAGACTGATTATGAGAGTGATTTATCTCCAAAAGATAATTGATGCTAACTAAAATTGACCCAAATCCAATATAACGAGAGGATTGCCAGTGCCATAAAAATCTACTTGCCGTAATTCATCACCATAAATCAATTCAGTGTTGAAAAAATGTTTAGAGAAAATTATTCACAAATACGTCGCCGTATTTCATGCAGAAAAATGATTTTCCCGTTTTTCCTGACTGTTGGAATTACTCAAACGCAGAGGAACACCTTCAGTTACGCGGGTTATTCGTCATCGTGTCTGTAACAAGGCCGCGGTAGGCTCTATAAATAAAACACACGCCTACTCGGCAAAGTTGAGTGACTTATTTGAGCATATCTACTTAAAATGTATAGCGGAAAAAATGAGGAACCTTTGGCCATTCAGATCCTTACAGTACCTTTTTGGCTTATCGTGACGTAATTCTGTGAACTAAAAAAAGCGTATCGATTGATTTGGCATCCACTTGGTAGATCTCCATTATAGTAAGATGAAATATCGAAGTATTTAGTTCTACAAAATTTTATTTGTTAGTTGATAGCTATTTTGGCTTAACTCCATCATCACAGCTAGTGTTAACTGACAAATAAAAATGTATAGAATTAAATACTTTGATACTTTACGCTACTAAAAACAATGTATTGATTAACTATTATATCGTGGCTGACGGCAGAATTTAAAACTTAAATATTAGGAAAGTAGCTGTCAAACGTAAGCTCATACATGAGTCAGATGAATGTTTAAGCAGAATAGTGCGTAATTAAAACATCGGTCTTGTGCAGCTCTGTATCTGACCAAGCATATGAGTAGTAAATTCGAATCGGCCGTGAAACAGCGGCTGCATTCACATAACGGGTGAAGGTGGGGCAACCAACTTGTAATAACTGTGAAATAAATACGATCGGTAAATTATACATCAAATGATTTGAAAAATATTCGTGATAATGCACAGCAGGCAATGTTAAGCGTTTGATAGTTCTGTGAAGACGAAAACAATTGATAACTTCAATGAATATCGCTGTGAGTCGTGTGGCGGCCATGACAGGTAACGGAGTTTGACAACTTACATTCCTTATGCAACACTAGCGCTTTCACTAAAAGGCCAACTTATAATAATCGATATGTATGTTTTATGCTTCACCGAACCAAACAAATAAATGATGCATAGCTCAACGGCCGTATGGTAAACTTCAGTTGATAACTTCTGGCAGAAAATCCAGCTTTGTTGAACGTGTGTAAGTGTACTCGCGCTTTACCTTGCCTTAATTATTCCGGCCGTAACTTCCACTTCTTCATAATATCTGTACTGTAACCATTTTTCTTTATAAAGTAGGCTAAAAGAGAAACATGTCATTAACCACCATAAAAAAACAACTGATTTGACGTTTGAGCGGTGTCAGAGTGAAATTATGCGTGTAAAAATTCAGATGATAAAATTAGACAGTTTTTTTTATTTATAACCAGAAATGCTCGCGATGAAAGAAACCAGTCTTGTTAATTTCATAAAATTGTGTAATTATAGATGTACCAATTTAAGTTGGCCGCTAGTGAGAGTGCCACCGTCGCGTTAGGAATTTTGCCAACTCAACCAGAACTGAAATTTCAATAAATTCAAAAATTGATAAAAAAATATCAATTGAAAATGTTCGTGACGAACGAAGACAATCCTGACAATTGTATAAAACTGTTGAATCAGTACAAAAAAATACTTTATCTTAATAAAAATAGAATTGAATTATTTTACGCTCGATTGGGAAAGCTTACTTTTCGATAATACAAAGCTATATGTTAATACTTTAGTATCACAAATTTACGAGGAAGTTCTAACAAAGTCCCATGGTACTAAAGGCTGTATTAATGGAGAATGCAGAAATCGATTCCTCGTGGTATATTGTTGGGCAAATTTTATAGCGATATTTTGATTCGTTACGTGGGAAAAACTTTAAACAATCCCTTATATCTCAAAAAACAGCTTATGCTCGTGTTTTTTAACCACCTCCTCAATTATGTTCTTGAAAATAAAATTTTAGGCTATTCATCTTTTTTTCACCCGCAGATATTGTATAGATATACGCTTAGCGTGTAAATACTATGAACAAAGTTGCACACTCATTCACCTTTTTATCGCATTATAAACTTGAAACTACATGATTCAATTCGAATGACGAATCCAAACAAAATAATTAATTACGACTGTAAGATTTCTTTTCTGTTAACGCTTGGTTACAACATCATTCGTCTTAGTTGAGAAGCCCCTATCTCCACTACAAAGCAATGATGAATTGCCTTCTATCAGAGTGGCACATCCGACTTGTACAGAACAGATAGCATTTTTGTGTATACATAAGTACGGGATATACAACTGTGGGAAGTTACAACCATGCCAACAATAGTTTTAGATTCCTATGCTGGAAAAACGTTTGACGTTCTATATTTCTTGGGAAACCAACAATAATTAAAATATTCAAAAACTTCTTAACTGTAAAATGGCGGAATATTAATGTGAATAATTTTCTTACAAAGTCTAAGGCTGTAATAAGATATTATATGAATCTTTTAGAATTAAATTCGTTTTGTAATTTATAATTTGTAAAAACAATACAAATTATAAGGATTTTAAGTGTAAATAAGAAACTCTGTGTGTTGATCTGTTGTCTAAAATGTTTCAAACAGTAAACTGGGGGGGGGGATAATTCTGGTTAATCCAGAAGATAATATTATTAAATATATAATGTTCTAAGCCTTCTACCATATCAACAGCTAAAATTGGGATGTGAAATGATTGATTTATTAAACGGCACGCTTTTAATCCTATTAAACAACTAGTTACGATCAGTTCTTTTAAAACACACATTTTTAGCGATACCCAATTGAGCGGTCGTGGTTTAAAAGATTTTTAATTTAATGAAGATATAGTATAAAAAAAACAATTCAATATAACCAAGTATGTAGAACCAAAAATCAACGAGATCATCACAAGGTCTATTATTGATAATGAATTAATCGTGAGTTATAACAGCGTTGGGCTGAAAGATAAAATGAATTATAATATCAAAGAAAAGCTCCCAACTGCAAGCTTTTATGTTAACCGCTTGAAATATTTCGTTTTATCTGTTACTTACTTGCTATAAGACATTGCATTATAGACCCAAATTTTAACCATTATATGAAAAGGCTATAATTTCGTATTTAATATCATTAATTAAGTAACGATAAAACTGTTATTCAAATAGTTTACACGCTGTCAGTTTCCAATATATAATGAATGGCGTGAATAATTTCCAAGGAATTCGTCTATCTTATTAGCTATGTATTTAATTTGCCGTAGGCTGAAGCACATTTTCTGCTCGCTTAATTATTCTGGTCGTATCTTAGGTGCGGGGGTGGGTTTTATAACTACTGCTACTTCTTAGAACCCTCTGTCTTCTCGTCTCCAGGATTACCCTTATTTCGTAAAGTACCTAAATGAAAACGTGTATTCGTTATAAATGGTATTGTAATTATTTATAAAGCCGTTTCCATGGTTTTAGCAAAATTGTTCAATTAATTGTATACAATTATGCGGAGGATCCCAAGTCGTTCTTTTAATGAAAATCTTTTTTAGTTTCAACGCTAAAATACGTAATATCAAAATAATGCTTATAATATAATATAAGAAAATTATTTGACTTCACAATTAAAAACATAGCTGTGGAACGTATTACTGTTCCATGTTACCTTATTATAATAGAGAAAATGCAAAACTAAAAAAAAATTATATGCTCAATAATGAATACTTTATTATCAAATCACTTGATATATATAATATAATCAAGCGTAATTACACCAAATGACACCATATACTCTAAAAGAAAAAATATCACTAACACCCATCCCAACAGATTTAAAATGGAACTTGAAAAAACAAGCGTTTATATTTGATTTGAATTGTTAAGATTTTGTACACTTTATTTATATTTGATTTGAACTTATTTATATTTGACATTAACTGGAGTTGCACTTAATCGCTTATCAGAGTGCTAACCACAAAGCTACAGATTTTTTTCGGTAAAATATAATATTTTATTAGTTATCGGATCATTAAAGGGCTTTATATATTCACGCCACAGTCTCCCTCTGAAATATGTTTAGAAATTAAAAAGCTTTTACCCGAGCATAACAGTTGAAAATGTTTGAAGTATTATTACATTTTAAATTTATCTGAACGTACATATGTCGTAAAAATTTGTTCTTTCGTATTTTATTTAATACTTCAATCAATGCTCAAATAGTTTTATTTACTTTTAAATCTAAAAATGTCTCAAATGTTATTGTTTTTCTCCCTCAATTTTGTATAAATTTTCTGAAGAAATGTTCATTTCGTATTGGCACGAATTGAACCTGACATATTCTGACTGCTAAATGACTCGCTTACCGCTTTTCTAGACCAAAATTTTTGACTGATCTGTGAACGAAATTTGTAATATTTAATCGTAACTAATTATTTGATCAGTAATTCATTCCATAAATGGTCAGTTAGTAATCATAAAAATAGTCATTGAATAATTGCCAGATAAACAAAGGTTAGGTTAGGTTTAATTAAAAAACTGACCGTTTAATTTAATAAATGACCATTTTATATAAAATACTGACTGCTTATTTTATTAACTGACCACGTGTATACTGATCGATTATCTATTTAGTTAATGACCATTTATTATTTCTTACTGACCAAAAATGAAAATATTTATTGTCCCAATAAATGCAGGATATATTTAATATTTGATTCACAAAGTGGCGAAACTCGTGTCATACTTATAATCAGGGGTGTGGAGTCGTTCAAAAAAAAGCGACTCCGACTCCAATTCCGACATTGACCAACAACCGGACTCCGACTCAGATTACGACAAAAAAAAGTCTAATTTTTTCACGTTTTTTTCCTATTTATGTGTAATTGGTCTTCAAGTTAAATACCAACCAACCGATCCAACAAATAGCCAAATTTTTCATATTATATATAATACTAGTGAGTACCCGGCATGCGTTGCAATGCCACTCAAAGAAAGAAAGAGTTTGTGTTTTAATTCTGTTTATTGAAATGCTTTTGGGTTAGAGGTCTGCACAGGCTGAAATTTCATAGACTTACCCGGTTCGAGCCCATCATCTTCAGGTCTGGCCCGACCCGAACCCGAGTTTCAATTTCACACTTGTTATAACACAATATTTTTGTTTTTCGTCTGATGCGTACACGAATAAATCAGAAGGTTTTTCCTAGATGTCGCTGTATGTAGGTATTTGATTCTTTTTTTCAATTTTAGATTTTCATTTTTTTTTCTTCAGAACCCTTAACGGGTGTGTGCACAACAACTCACCGAAGTTTCATCGAAATCGTATGAATGGTAAAGGAAAGCGTAAACGACAAACAAACATTTATTTTATATAATATTTCCCGGCATGATCACAATAAGTCCTTCCTGAAAGTTTCGTCGCGATCGGTTGAGTAGTTTAGGAGCCTATAAGATCCGGACAAACCAACAAACCAACAAACAGACATTCATTTATATATATATAGATATATATGTATATTGTAGGATAAGAGGTTGTTATAGGCATATATAAAAAGGAAACAAGTACATTAATACACGCAGAAATTCAAAAATACACTTTATAGTCAAAGCAGGTGGAATATAAAATTAAATTAAAAATTGACAACTTAGTTTTTCCACTTTTAAAAATGAACTTCCACAAAGTTACTGCCGAATCCATAGAAAATATTAAAGCATGTGGAGTCTGTTTTTTTAAAACTGAGACTCCGGCCAAAACAGCGCAACTCCACGATTCCGACTCTAACTCCGCAGCCTTTGCTTATAATACAACCAGTAGAAATAATTTTAATACCGTATTTGTGGTATTTATTAACACTTATTTTTGTTTTATCTTTTATGTGATTACTCTGATAAAATAATAAGATAAAAACATGTTAAATTAAATAACAATTTCAACAGCTATACGAAAGGGAGATTTGGCTTAATACTGCTTACAAAATATTCATGGATAATGTCGTATTACTTTGCACTGAGCAAAACAGATGTAAAATTCAGACATAATGAGTTTCTTGAGAGAAATTTCGCTTAATTTTAATCAAGCGATTGCACTTCACGTGGAAAAGCAGACATATTATTTTCATTCGGTTAAAAGTGTGTCATTAAATTCTCGTCTCCTGAGACCCTATTGTGTTATTTTGTACGTATGCTCTGGTAATATTACGTTTACAGATTTAGCGTATCTTATTATCACACTGTACCTACGAGAGAAATAGAATATTAATTTCATTATTATCATGCCAAACATAGCAATGTATTTATTTTATAAATTATTATGAAATATATTGATCAGTAATATGATAAACATAGCATTTTACTTATTTTATGAAGGATTATGAAACATATTAATTGAATTGGCATTCACTTGGTAGAACTCCATTATAATAGGATAAAATATTAAAGTATTTAGTTTTACAAAATTTCATGAATTACTTAATTATTTTTTTTTTTGGATATCAATTTGATGGAGCATTAAGTCCTAAGGCGCGTCAGCGTCATAGTTTTTTGAGTCTCCTTCATCTCTAATGTTTTTTTTTTTTTCCACTTCCATCGTTGCAGATAGAAGGGCGTGATCGCTGCGGAGCTAAGCAATCCACAATGAAGCCAATTCACCTGGGCACCAAATGCATTTATATAAATATACCTCAATTCAGTTAGTTCTGAGGATAGCGGTAAGAAGAATCAACAAACAAATAATATTTTGTAGAACTAAACACTTTCATATTTCCTTTTTTGATCTGCAATTTAAAGGATTTTTTCGTCATCGCCATGCTTGATATATAATTTTGTTCAACTTGTATTGAAAGCTTAAAAGTTTGATATTATGTTATACGATATACAATAATAAATCAAAAAATTATCGAACTATTAAGAGAAATATAATTATTTCTAACAAGACCGATTTTCCTCAGCTGCTGAGCATTTTCAATCATATTTTTGTGAAATTTAGGGAAAACTAAAATAATCATTTTTTTTTTAAATTATCACCTACTAAATTTATAATCTTCTTTACGTTCATCTACGATTAACAGTCAAAAATATAATATAATTTAAGACATCGACTGAGAGTGCTTGATGGAATTTAAGTATCAAATTTGAATTATTGAGATTTTGTACACTTTCATGTATTTTGTCACTAACGGCCCGGGTTTCGCCTTTCGGCATCTTCAGGCATTCGAGCGCACGAATGGACTCGAATTGACAGACAGTAAAGAGTTTCTAACGTTTATATAGAAGATACAAATAAGACAAATATTATTTACGACATAAAATATTATAAGTCTAGGATCCAGACTGATACCTGAGTTAAAATTTCGAGAATCGCCTTAATCCTTAATTTGTGAACAACGCATTAACAGAGTGGCGAATTGCCACTTTCCAGCCAATATTAGAATTATCAGTGATTTTACAATTATAATAGCCACTTTTAAGGTGTTAATTGTCAATTCTTGGTGGAAAGACATTATATTTTAAAAATAAAACACAATTCATTTGTACTACTTAAACATATTTATAATGATCAGGACCGGTTTCGCTCATCACGAGCATTATCACGATCAGTTGATAATGCTCGTGATGGTCCTGATCATACTTAATATGTGGAAGTAGTAAAAATGAATTGTGTTTTATTTTTTAAAAAAATATAATAGCATTGTGGTCTTCGACGGGATGCAGTTCGACGAAAGGATAAATATATGCAATTATTCCACATTTAGTGGCTTCTGTTAGGTGATTCAACGTATAGAATACAGCAGCGGGGAGTTTGGAAGATTCAGCTGTTTGTTCAGAATTGGCAAGGAATTTTACTGGGCTCTATTGATTTCCAAAATTTCGGAAATCTTTGAAATTTTGCCTGAAGATGCCGAAAGGTGAAACCCGGTTCGTAAGTGACAAAATACATGAAAGTGTACAAAATCTCAATAATTCAAATTTAAAAACATAATATTTGATGTGACTAATTACATAATCTCCATCTCAGTTTTTTCTCGTTATCGTTGTATATTAAAATGAAATATGTAATAAAATAAAATGTTTGTCATTCTAATTCAAGCATTTAATTTATTTCATTATTTTAATACAAATATGATAACCAGAAAGAACTGAAGTGACGATTATATTGCCTACAAACAAAAGGTATTAAGTGACCGTTAGAAACTGTCAAGACGGCTCCTTTGCTGTACAAAGGTCAGAAAACGTTTTAGGAGATTTATGAAACTTTTAGAGGCTCGCATTAAAAGTTCACAGACGCCCTCCCGGGGATAATGATACAATGTCTACTTAGGCCATTATTTAGCGCTGCCAATAAAGATTCAGCATTTTGTTTAAAGTTTTTCCGATAACGACATCATTATTACACAAACCTAATTGATCGATGGAAAAAGTCATTTAATTATTTTAATAATAAGCTAGCGGAAATTATGTTAATACCGCTTAAAGTAAAAGTAGCTTATAATATTAAACTTATTTTTTTATTAACTCACTAGTTGGAGTATAGAATTTTCAGTAACCTAATACTTTTAAGCATACTTTATATAATACTTATGAAAATTAATTTATTATCTAGTGATTAAAGCGCACATGAAAAATTCGCATATACAAATTTGAACACATATGTAAAAATTATTTTAATCTTTTCTGATTTTTAGCTAGAATTTTTATTGTGCCCGAGCTATAAAAGGTTAATTTAAAATAATGAAACGGCTTATATTGTTTAAAGGTATTAGAGAGTAAACAAAACGTCTACTAAACCGTTACTGTGGGAATATTTTTCGGATGTTATTATAGATACGCTGATGACTTAAATACTATACCGGAGTGTGGAAGCTCAGGTTGTTCAAATCCACGTTCACTGCTAAATAATCTAAGTACACAATGATGTTGCACTAAGAAATTAATAAAATGACGAATAGTTTTGTATAGGGGGCTAAAAAGACACGGGGAAACGATACCCAACTATTTTCTAAAGCAGTAAAGATGAGATAACGCGCCTGGAATTTTTCAACTTTGAAAGTGTTAACAGTAGAAATAAGATAGACCCAATCCTTTCAATTACCTCACTTAATCTTAACCAATCGAACAAAGAATTTAAAAAAATGATATTTAAATACGCCTATACAAAAACGTTTGTTGATCGTGTAGCCGATAGGTCATCTTTGTGGGCTTCACCTCATATAAGAAACGAACTGAGCAACTGATTTACTACTAATTCTAGTAAATAAAACTTTATTGCTATGATCTATTAGGCATCTTTATGTTTGTAGCAGATATGGTTTAAAGAAATCATTATTATTGTTTAATAATTTTGTTCATCACTTTATGAATCCATCATTTTACTTTGGTAATCTTCTTATTAGAATATTCGCAAATAGAATAAATACAGAACAAGTACTAAACGATATTATATTTACTTGTGAAAACGTTTTTCAATTTGAAAGGTTGCCTTTGAGTAAATAATTTTCAATAGTAAACTATATTCTAGTCGTATTTCAGTTTTAAGCTTGGGTATTATTTCATCTAGTAAATATAATTTTACATTATAATATATCAACATGTTTATAGATAGGTCGTTTGTGATTGAGGTAAATAAAAATCAGATCACTTTGATGGTATTAACTGTCAATTCTTTCTTAGTAAAGAGATCATATATAAAAAAACACAATTTGAAGAACTTACGTCAAAATTTTTAAGGGATCACAACCGCTTATACCTAGCGAAAATGCATTGTTGAATACTGAAAATATACAATCAAGCAACTAAAATTTATTAAAATCAGAACGAGAATAGCTCGTAATATTATACAGCAGGTGTCTGTGCCACCTGACAACATTTTCTCAGCACTTAGGCTCACTCACATACACGATCTGTCTGCGTAAAAAACGAATATAAATATTTTGTATAAGGAGCAGTACCAGGTCTCTGACTGATAATATTTATCGTATTTGTATATTCTATATAAACGTTAGACACTGTTTACTCTCTGTCAGTTCGAGACCATTCGTGCGCTCGAATGCCTGAAGATACCGAAAGGCGAAACCCGGGTCGTTAGTGACAAAATACATGGAAGTGTACAAAGTCTCAATAATTCAAATATGATACTGAAATTCCATCAAGCACCCTCAGTCGATGTCTTAAATTATATATATACATTATATATTTAATCGATCCCAATCCTAAAAAGGAGGAAAAGTGAAAACAGTTTCTCTTTTAATTGAATTTCGATTGACTGACCAACTGATTATAACAGTTCTCACTGTATAACATTTTTTGAAATACTCCCTCAGCACTTTTTCTAAGTAAGTTTACGTGAATACTAGGGCATCCAATCCCACAGTTCAGTTTTCACAATTTTCAGTCATAAAGCGTAATTCCATGTTTATATTCTATATTTAAAATTTAATATGTGTCCATTATTGCTTCAATTGCAATAAATATAAGATTTTATATTTTTTGAGGTATGGGAATGAATTTTTATTGACTTTTAAGGTGTTAACTGTCAATTCTTGGTGGAAAGACATTATACTACTTCCATATTTATAATGATCAGGACCGGTTTCGCTCATCACGAGCATTATCATCAGTTGATAATGCTCGTGATGAGCGAAACCGGTCCTGATCATCATAAATATGTGGAAGTAGTACAAATGAATTGTGTTTTATTTTTTAAAATAGATTTTTTATTGATTGAGAAGATTTTATTTATAGATGAAATCGATTTTTTTATGAAAATAGTGCAAAAAAGTCAAAATTATCTATTCCCATCTACTATAGTTACGAAATATGAGAAGGAGGAAGACCACAATGCTTATATGTATTAATTATTTAGGTATTATAAAAAAAGTATGCATATAAACAAACTGGTACACGTTATAGTTGATCAGGAAGTATTTAATACCAAATAATATTTGAATATTTTTTTAACATTTCCGGTGAATCCCAAAATCGTGGGAGTCCCTAAATAGTGTTTACTGGATTGACTTATTGACCGGGATCCCGGGACTGGTAGCCGTAGTAAATACCAATCAAACAAAAAAGTGATTTATAATAACAAAGAAAATATATGCTGCAGCTTGTAATAAATTTTACGCAATAAAAATCGCATAATAGTACTGAAGTTAAATGATTTACTATGATCAATGAAAACTTTAAAATGATCCTTCTATTATGTAACATTTTTGGTTATATTATTATATATTGAAATAAAAATTCTGTTTAAACTTCAATCCCATTACAGAAAATTGTTCTTTTAAACGAAATCAAACATATTGTTGTAAAACTTGCGACAAGTAATTCAGGTTAAGCAAATTGCATGTGTGGTGAGAAAATCTTCTAGACTTGTACGATCAGAGGCGAATAGAAAAAAACCCAGCAGTAGTGAGGAGCTTTCAGGAGAAACCCTTACGCTAAAATGTTACCATGTTTATGCTCCTATTATCCCTTCGCTAAGTGTCTTTTTCATTTGGACGGGAAAAACGACAAGATAAAAGCGCGGCTCCGGTGCCGACGCGTGTTTTTTTCCCCAGTCTGTTGAGATGAGGTCGCCGGGGAAAACAGGCGAAAATTATTTAATTTCGGTGCCACTGCGGTTGACATGTAGCTAAATACATTTTTTTTTTACTCGTCTTTGCTTTTTTTGAAAAATCCTACGGTGGTGAAAATGTGTGCGACATTTTTGGAAAATTAACACTTAGGTGGCGACACTAAGGTGATGTATTTTATCTTCTGCTGTGACCTTTATGACGCCTTGTTTATGTTTATATACTTTCTTGAAATATTAAATTTATTTTTTTGACAAATAAGTATTTCTGTAAAATTTATGGTGTTTTTTACTTTTTCATGTTTTTATATGGTCTGAAAATCGTCAGACAGGCGCCTTCTCCGTAGCAAGGTTTCTTATAGTACGAGCAACATCCTTCCTATAACACGAACCCAAACAACACAGCTTAGTAAAAGCACATTTTAGCATTTTCTTAATATGTAATAATTGGTTCTTAGTGTTAATATCTTACGCATTATCAATAAGCTGTGGAGATAAATATTTTTTTATTCAACAAATGTAACAATTTAAGATATCGAGTCAGGGCGCTTGATGGAATTTCAATAATAAATTTGAATCATTGAAATTTTGTACATTTTCATGTATTTCATGTACATTAAAAATATTTCTGTATGCCAAAGGAAAAAGGCTTTAAGTATAAAATTGGTACTTCTCAGAAAAGACAAAACAAGGTTTACATTTGTTTAAAATTTTATGAAAAATGTAATGTTTCAATATGAATTTTATTTACTCAGAAGCATTGATTTGACTAGTCGTTTTTATATTATACGGATTGAGTTATTTTGACATATTTAACTCATTTTTCAATCTTTAAGACTTAACATCCTTTTTCTTTCCCACATAGAATTACAAATTTGAAAGGAGTTTCTTATTCAATTCATACTTAAGGGTATACCAATTAAGTCATGGATATCTTCTCACAAAATAGTACTGTTGGTACTTTTAAAAGCCCTAAGCGCTGATGTAATACAGAATATTCTCTATATCCTCAGAACGTGGAGGTGGGCAAAACATTTATCTATCTGGAGAGTTAGAAAATTGGTTGGTCAATCCGCAGCGCAATTATAAATCGTCGTTTTTCTGGAAGGAAACACTAAATCGAAAAAATGAAACATTGAGTTAGATATATCAAAATGTTCCTTATTCTGAACTAGAGTTGATGATAGATCATATGGAAGAACAAACTTATTTTTATAAATTATTCTTTTACTTAAAAACGGTTTTGTACAAACAAACAACATGAAAAAGGTTTGACATTTCAAACATTTGACAAGCTTCAAAGTTCAATTACTCAAAACTAGTATTTTTCAGTTAGTGTCTTCTACCAGAACAACAACGAATTAACCCCGTAGCATAATGTTTATGAAAACTTGTCTACATTAAAAAATATGACATACAAAACAAATAATCTCTGCTACGAAAAATTGTACACATTTATTTATAAACTGTTAGACGTCTACGTGTTCCAAATGTAAAAATTAGAGCAATGTCAGCGAAAAAAATAACATATTTTTATTCTAGTATGGGACATAATGAATGTCACAAGTGTCAGTGAGACGCGGCATTATCGTTGTATAATTTAACAAAAGTAGGGGCATTTATGAACAGAGAATGCTCTATTAGTCTGTTCACAAGTGGTGGTAATATGTTTGCGTAATGGATAGCATGGTAGAGCAGTTTCGGTTGTCATTAAAATATTATTACTTATTCGTTATATTCAAGAAATGTAATGAAAAAGGATCCAAGTGATAAGTTGTTATGGAACATTCTATGAAAACATATAGCGTGGAAATGATGATGCCTCAATTTATAATTCAACAATAATATACATTAGAGAGCTCCAAATTATAACAGGTAGTTATAATTTGGATCTTAATGTATTTATTTTTCCATTATCAATGTTTTGTTAGTATACATTTTTAAAGCGGTCAGTAAGTAGGGTTGCCAACAGTTCTATTTTTTAACACGGTTCTGTTATTCGCTATCTTTTTTGTATTATAACCAGAATGTCTTTTTCTTTTTTGAAAATTTCCACTGTGGGGGTATTTTGAGCGTAGTATATATATTTACAAACATATTTCCTGCTTAGAATTTTATAAAGAAATAAAAGAAAATTAGGAATTTTTGCAACAAATTAGCGGTGTAGATAAATATAGCAACAGAGATGAATACATTGAGAATAAGAATGAAGATGATCAAATTCAACAATTGATTTTTAGTGCAATTTTCATGTTCCCAACTATTATTATGTACATATGTATGTGCCGGTTATTATGAATGTGAAAAAATTCATATAGTATTTCGTTTGAGATAATTGGACTTTAGCGTAAATTTGTTTTAAAAATATTTTGATACTTCATACAAATATGTCTATACATTATGATTATAGATATTATCTGTCCTGTACCGATGAATTTTTACGACTACTTCGTAAAATAATGGTATTTTTGGTAACCTTAATGACTTATTTCACTTTAATAATAACCGTCACAATGACAGTGATTGATATTTTTTTGTCCATAACACTTGACAACCCTATCAATAAGTATTGTAAGTGATGCTTACTCAAAATCACTCGAGATCAATTTGAGGAGAAATGACATCACCATGCCTCATCTCAAATATTAAATTGGATTTTTTTAAGCATTTCAGTTATCGAGAATTGGGCTCATAACTTTCGTATACCTAAGCAGAACTGTCTCGCTTTTCCATTAAATGTTTTTCCTGTAATGAGTGGGCAGTAGTGTATCATAAAAAATTCGAAAACTTTTATTAGATGATTAATATATTTACTGAAAAAAAAACGATCCGCGAAGTACGGTACTTTGCCAAATGAGCCACAGCGGTGCGCGAACTGAAATTAGGTTACTCACCAAATCATGAGATTTTTTTTCCATGTCCGCTCCCAATGTGGAGCATATGGTCTCCTAATGAAGGTATCTTAACAGAATTTTTCTACGAGAACTGCTTGTTACTCAGTTGCTCAACCTCTCTTTTTTCGAAGATAGAAGATAGGGATAGAAGGATAGGGCTAGGACAGGACTAGTGGTTCGCTAATCGCTCTCGCTACTCTCCGTAAGGATGGGATGAGTGAACGGGAGGACTCAGACTACGAACAGAAATCCATAAATCGATTTAAAGGTGAATGTATGAAAACCGTCCGCATCTGTAATTGAACCCGAGACATCTGTAACTGTAGACAGCGACGCTACCAACTGCACCACGGACGCCGACATGAGATATTGACAGTATATTTATGCAAGTACAATATTTTGTATATCTATAAAATTCTCCGTATATCTAAAATGCAGTAAAGTTTGAAATTTAATTGAGCATGCTATCTTATTATGAAATGTATAAGTAAAAAAAATGAAGCACCAATAATGACAATACGCTTCAGAATGCACAGTGCGAAATAAATTAGTTTGATTAATGATGGGCGCATTGTTAAATTGTCACTAGATAATTCAAAAAAATATTGAGTAGGTATATAGCATAGTTTTCATTTTTTAAAGAAGAAAACCGTTTTATAGATTTCTTGGGAAATCAGTTATCTGATTATTAAAGATATTAATTTATATATAAAATGCGTTATAACCATAATACGCAAGTCGAATTCAACTCTTTATGTTAAAGTTAAGCATTAATAATAGTCCTCTATCAATTCCGTGGCAAAAAAGAGAAGTGGTATGTTGTGTTTTAAAAAAATAAAATAATTAAAATGTGTAATGCAATGAAATTACATGAAGTGATGCGACTTATCAGCGGGAAGGGGAGGAATCACAAAATATAGAAAAATGGAAAGCTCAGCGGAGAAATAGGATTGAGTTGTCACAGGGAAGTGGATAAGGTTTGCCAATCTCGGTACACTTTACTTTGTTCTGTAAGGAGAAATACATGTGGTAATTAAATTTTGGGCGCCAGGCGTGAAGATACACGCCAAATGAAAAAATAATAATAATGAAAATACGGTTAGCGTTCAAAAACATATTTAATAGGGATGCGGAAACCGTAGATGCACAGAATTTACATTATGAACAAATATAACAGAAATTACACGACGAAACAATATTTATGAACAGAGGCTTACACTTAAACAGGAATACTATTATAATATATAAATATAAAATTACGACCTTGGATGATAAACCATCTCCAATCTCCAGCGCGTTACCGGCACGTCCTACTCGTTCCACATCCTGGCGTGTAAGAAAGTTTTAACGCAATTCTTGGCGAGGCTTCCCCTTGGTCTACTACCAACAACGCAGCGATGTACGTATCGCCGATAGGGGACGATTGTAATGTTGCGACGAAATCGTAACAGGTAATATAAATATGTCACATGTATGATATTTTACAGTAGAGTTTTTTTAAACTTCAAAGTTGAATGTAAAATCAGGTTTTTATAAATTGTACGGTATTTTTATTTCGTTATAGGACCTGAACATTTTTTTCATGGCATGTTTTGTTCTTTTAAATAGAATGATTGAAATCTTAGACATGTGCACACTTAACGGATTTTCTGAATTTTCACATTTTCTTCTTCTCCTGCTGGCCTCAGAATTAAGTATAGGTATATTTGAGGGGATATCGAACACCTGATAACTACCCATATTCCAAAGCAATGCTTTGATGTCTTTCGGTTGCCGGTTCGCAAATATTTGGGTGTAGCACATTGTAAAACATGTATGCTGATAATTTCAAACAAATCATTTTTATATCTTATAAAATAATATCATATCTTCTCAGTTTATCGTAGGGATAATAAACCTTTTACTGTCAGTAGGCCGCATTTAAGAAATATTCATAAAAATGTATTTACATTATTTTGTAAATGAAGGAAAACAATGAAGTTAAACAAATTTTAAAATTTGAATTAAGTCAAAAGGCTGCACTTGAGACCCTCAGAGGCTGCAGTTCATAAAATATATTATAAACTCATTAATGGGCTATTTCAATAATGAATAACAGAATTTTCATGTTATATATTTGTTTTGTTTGAAACCCTAGTGTATTACTGTATCTGATATGTATATTTTGTTACAATATAATTTTAAAAAGCAACAGCCACGATTCTATGTATATAAATAAATGTTTTAATTATTTTCTTAGCGGTCTGTGAAATATTTATCCTATTTTTACAGGTTCTCAAATGTAAAGAGGTTCGGGAACACTGTTTCATATAATATGTATACTCGAAGACAACTGTCGCAATATTTGAGTGAATGTGTCCTCTATCTATAAACTGAGGCACTATCTTAAGTCTTAAGATGTCTAAATAACATCTGTCTCTCTTGTACGAGATAACAAATGTAACAAAATGTCAATATGTCACACTTCATAATGCTGTGGAAGATTTTAACGCTCGAATGATTGCATCTTACGAACATCACTCGTATGTGTCCAATAAGTAGCTCCCGCTGCCAGATCCTATCAGAAAACTTTCACCCCACTGCGAGTTTCACGTTAGTAGCTACGGGTACATACTCAGTTTCAAACACAGTTAATATCTTCTGATATAAACTAGCATTGCAAATACACCTCAAGTTGTTACTGTCAGTTGTAAGTTCATATTATTATTATAAACCGTTTAGATACCATATGTGACTCGTTGTTAGTTATTAAAATTTCTGTATTTATTTGAAACTAGTAAGTACCCGGCATGCGTTGCAATGCCACTCAAAGGAAGAAGTGTTTTCTTATGTATTTGTGTGCGCACTCATACACTAAAACACACAAACTGCCGCTAAACTATATGAAATACAGTTGAAATGACTATCACGCTACAAATTGTAAAATGTTTACTAATTCAGAAACATTGTACGTACGCACAAAACTCACAAAAGTTTCATTGTAATCGGATGAATGGTATAAGAACGCATACGAATAGAATTAGAAGAAGATGCTTGTACTCATTCAGAAACCATCACAGGCGTGCGCTTCCAATGCTTTGCACTACAGTATTTATATTCGTCCTTTATAATATGTTGATATTATTGGAGTCCTATTCCAGGATTTTATATTTTTTTTCAGAAACCTTTGCGGATGGGCGCACAAAAACTCACAAAAGTTTCATAGCAATCGGATGAATGGTATAGGAACGCTTACAAACAAACAAAAAAATTAAAGGTATATTTATTTATTTATATTGATTATATCACGGAACACATCAAGTTTTTGTTAAATGTTTTGACATTTATCATGAATTTGGCAAAAATATATGTATTGCGGATACTGTTTTTCATAATATACAAAACATACATTGGACTAAGATTTCGTGCGTTTTTATTAAAATCATTTTAACGACAGGTATTTTTTGTCGAACATTGGACTCTTTTAAGGGTATCAGCGATAGCACATATAACATGTATGCAAACTATTTAAGTTTTTAATTGCTTGGTACATTTTACTCGATAGTATACTTGTGGTAAAAACGGTCATATAAAAACCTTACTTTACCAATACACTGATAAAATATAATTTTGAATTTGACCGCTTTTGCACAATTCCAATACATTTAATGGAGTCATTATTATTGATTACTTCATTTATATCACTGTCTTAATCAATAAACAAGTGGCTAAGCTGAAGGGGAGTTACTGAGGAAAAATTACCTGGCATAGAATAACGTTGCACGGTCAAAAGAAGCTCAAGTAGATCTCAATAGCATTTTATTGGTAATTGTGATATTTTAAATCACATTATACTACAAAGAAATTGCACCTGATTCACTCATGTCTATCATTTGGAAACGCTAATATTGCTGTGGTATAGAATACTTCTAGACAGCTCGTTATACTAGAATCTAGTGCAGGGGTGATGAACCTGCGACCTTTTAGGATCTCAAATGCGAACTTTTGACTGAAATAAACAAATCCATTTCATTTTAGTAGTGCACATACATTTTATGTATACTTCTTAAATGCGGTCTTATTTTATTTTAAGATAAATTAATACTGCCTTCCGACAGGAAACGTTTAGCCGCTCCTGATCTAGTAAGTAGTGGTGGGTTCAGCGTCGAGTACCATCGTTAAGTGGAGATTCTGTTAGTTATATAAACAATGTCAGATTATAATGATCTCTTGACGTTATGTAAATTCAAATTAAAATACTTACATATTATTTTCAACCTAATGATGTTATTTTTTAAGCTACTAAATTTTCAGGACAACCACCTTATTATAATAAAAGCATCTTGTTTCAGAGAGATAATAATTATGCTGCCCAAAAACTCCGTGAAATGAGGCGGAAAATTGTTAAAAAACCTCCATTTTAAAAATCCATCTTGCGAAGTATTTTACAAAATAAACCGATTTCCTTACATCATTTTTATCTCATTACAATATTTTTTATAAATTCTTTAACCGAAAAACAATACATAAAATGATTTCCTCGCCGCGAAACAGAATTTAAAAAAAATTGAGATTGAATATTCAAAAAAACTCGACAGATGGTATCCGCTGAAAAACTCTTAAAATTTAATTTAATTTGCTGCCGATCGAGAAACAGCATGCCAGATTGCGTGCCTAATTTTATTTTAATATGAACCATTGTTTAAGATTGATTAAATAAATGGTAAACAGTTGTTTTTTTTACACGTTTTTTGCAGTTTCGTTTTACAAAATGTTCAATTTATATTTTTTTATATTCGTGCGTGTAAAATTCATACAGCTGTTATAATGTTTAGTTTAAAAAGAATTCTAATCGTTTTTTGATCGGGTTAGTACCTAAGAAAGCTGAAAAGCAGACAAGTCCAATGGTGTAATAATACCACTGTTTTGGGTACGGTTGATTTATCAAATGGATTGGAAGAAGTTTGTTACGTATTCGTGAATTTTAATGTTTCATCGACGTTTCAATATTTTAATATTTGTTTCACTGATTATTTATTAAACGACATGCAAAATCAGAAATCATTAAAACGATTTTCAAACGCATATACTTTCCAAATCTGAAAGAATGATATAAAAATCCAGATACTAAGTCACAATGAACAGAAAATTATCTATTTCATTAAGATTTGGTGGTGGAGGCAAAAACTGAGATTTATATGAACGGAAATAGACGAGAATGAAACGGAAATATAACAATTATAGAAAGAATACAATTTGACGGTGTTTTGGTCAATTGATTTAACCATCAAAATAGAAATTTTTCAGGATAGTTACGTTATGAATCTTTAAAATGCACTCCCGTAAATAATTCTCATGTTTGCAGACACGAGATTATACGTAGTGAGTGTCTATATAATAGTGGCTTACATCAAGTGGCCAGGTAAAATTTTTAAACCTAAAACCAATGTAAAATGATGTTTCCGTTCCAAAAAGTGGTCAATTTATTTTTCTAATTTGCATCATTTGGCTGAGACCTGCGCTGTTGTCTTTAAAATGAAATCCAATCATTGACTATTTTTTGAGAGTTTCGACAATTGGCCAAAACACAGTCAATATGTGCAATATAAAATTCTGCATCCATTAGTAATATAGTATTTAATTAAAAATATAAACCGTTGTGTACCAAATTTTTATAAAGTGCGATATTACAAAATAAACGATTGGTATTACAGCACAGTGCCAGTGCCCCAAATATTTTGATTACCAAATCGAGAGGAGATTATAAAATAGGCCAAAAATAAACTTAAATACACCAATGCATATTAATTTAAATTAAATGTTGTTGGTGTTGTAGAGTCCGTGGTGCAGTGGGTAACGTCGTTGGCTTCGGTTGCGGATCTCACGGTCTTGAATCCTTGTAAGTACAGTATCATAAATCAATTTTTCAATCGATTTATGGATTTCTGTTTGAAGTCATGGATGTTTGTGATATCTCCTAAAAGCAGGGCATAGCGAGTGTGATTAACTAACCAATAGTCCTGACTTAGCTCTATCCTTATATCTCTACTCTCTTCCAAAAAGAGAGGTTGAGCAACTGAGTAACCCTAAGTTTTCGTGGAAAAACCTCTACTGAGATACGTTTATTTTTGTGGTCATATGCTCCACCTTGCGTGTGAAAAAATTGAATTTAAGGAAATTATAATTTAACATGAACTTACCAGGAATTGAGCACGCATGCATCGATCTCTATATTTCAAAGGCGATTATCTATATCAATTAGTATTTAAATATTTCGAGAATAATATCCTAAGCTTACATATATATATAATGTACAACTATGGATTATATATCACATCAAATACCCTGGTGGCATAATCTTATATCCACTTTTGATAAAGGTATTAACAATTTTCTCGTATGACATACTATAATAAGAGCATAATAAGTGTGATTGATATGGTATATTATATGCGTGAAGAAAATTATCATCTACAAAGAAAATTCTGGAAATTTCAAATAACACGGAAGCGTTCTGTATTAATCCGCTGCTATACACGCAAATTTACTAAAACATACAATTTTCTATATTATAAGCTTTTGGGGATGAATCAATACAGACGATTTGAAAATACTAAGACAGAAGAATAGACACGGACAGAACGCGCAATGCCGTCAGCATAAACGGAAAACAATACTTTTTCACTATCTACCTGTACCCCCCACAGGATGACGGCCGCTCTATTCTTAAATGAAATCTCTGTAATATTTCTATAAGCTATTACTTAGTGACGAAAACATAATCGATGATCTATATTCGATATAGCAAACTGAGAATAGCCAAAATACTGACTTAAAAAAATAATCTATTACGGATTTAGTAGATTAGGATTAGTATTATCATATAAAATTAAAATTGATAACTTAGATAATATTTAATAGAAATAACTAATTTAAGACATCGACTGAGGGTGCTTGATGGAATTTCAATATCAAATTTGGATTATTGAGATTTTGTACACTTCCATGTATTTTGTCACTAACGACCCGGGTTTCGCCTTTCGGCATCTTCAGGCGCTCGAGCACACGAATGGACTCGAACTGACGTCGTTCGAGACGTACGTGACGTCGTCAGTTCGAGTCCATTCGTGTGCTCGAACGCCTGAAGATGCCGAAAGGCGAAACCCGGGTCGTTAGTGACAAAATACATGGAAGTGTACAAAACCTCAATAATCCAAATTAGAAATAACTAAGTTATCAATTTTAATTTTATATTACAAATGAACTTCCTTAAAGTTATCGCCAAATCCATAAAAAAAAATAATGGTTTCTGTCTTCTAGTTAAAGGAAAACCACCCACCCTTTATGTTTCAGTTGAGAACTAGAATCATTGTTTACTTTATAAATAAATAAACTTGCAATATAGTTAGTGAGCAGATCCTTCTTAAAGAAGCGGAACACGTGTCGCATTTAGTAACACAGTCAGTGGAATAACTAAGTTATCAATTTTCATTTTATATTTCAAATTTGAATTAAGCTCTTTCCGCTATCTGTCGGCTATGTATACTCATGTATTAATTTATCATTTTATTTTGGTAGATTTATGTTTTACATTAAGATGAAGATCAAATTAATATTCCTTCTACGATTTTGGGCCCGTAACCCAAATCAGCCATCAAACAAATTAAATAGTAAATTCCTCAACTGAAATAAATTAATTTTTCACCTGCCTAAGCACGAAATACTATTAAGCACAAAGAAAACCTTCATTTGTATAAATGATATAATATTGTTTATGAACAGATTGAAAATTTATTAAAACGAATTTTCCTCTAAAATAAAAATTTTTGAAAAAATAAATAAATTTGTATGTTAAGAGATGAAAGATAAAATATTATAAATTAAATTTCAGAAATTTTAGTGTTTATCTTTGGTGAAAAATATTCTTTTAACAAGATTTATTTGAATATTAAAAACACATTTTTTTTACATTGTAAGGATATAATAATGGGAAGTAAAATTAATCGTAGGTTTGTCATTTTTACTTCTATCGATTTTTCAGTCTTGTAGACAGATGGTGAACGCTTTTGGGCATTTGTTTTATACAGTTATCATATCCAAGAGTTCAAATCCCCGGACGGACAATTTAATATACTTTTTTAAATTGATTCATGGATTTATTTTTTTAATGCAAGGGTGTCTGTGATGTTAACATTATGTTCCTCCTATCCGATCTTTAAAATGGGGCCTGGTGAAAGCGATGGTTTTACTAGTGGTAACCGTCTTTTAAAGTCTAAGATCTAGGAGATTGAATAACAACCTGACCTCATAAAAAAACTAACAATATCCATAATGAATAACGGTTTTTCGCTTAAATACGCATCTGAGTGTGACGCCACAACAGTTGGTGGTATCTATTATTCTAAATATAATTTAAGATATCGACTGAGGGTACTTATCTTGGTGCCGAAAAGTCGTTCACATTACACTTTGTCTGTAGGGCTTCCAATACCCCCTAACTAAGAAAATACTATGCATATACTGAAATGAAGTCACTCGTACATAGGCATGTAATGAAATAGCTGTATGTAATATTGTACAAATCATATTAACTATTGTAGTTCGTTACATGGTTCTCCGAAACACATTGCATCGCTATGTCATCCCATTTCGTCTTAACGCTTGCAAGTGTTTCTGTGCACAATGGTTCTTCCTCCAGTGGGGATGTATGTATTGTCAAAGTGCAATTCCTTGCAAAACATTCTACTATCGAATGATATGCAGCAAGCTTCTCTCGGGTTACTTCGCTAACTAAATATTACACTATAACCATTCAACGTAGAACATTATTCACAACACTTATCAGATAACGAAATTATCTAAACAGTGTTACTATACTGCCGCCATAAGTTCAAGCTGTATTAATTTAAGACAAGTTTGAAATCATTAGCGAATTAAATATTATTAAAATGATCACTATGACAAAACAGGACATTAATAGTAATTTGGAATTCGAAGCTCAAAAAGATATTCTCCAAATATGTGTTCTTACCCTTTGATTAATATATAGTTCTTTAAAAAAACCCGCTAGATATTAGGCAAGATGGGTATTCTCTTACAGGTAAATGATAGATCACTGTGACGTTGAGCTAAAAATTACGATTATGGATCACTTAGTTCCAGGGTAAAACTTTAACATCGTCAATATGAAACAATATTTTTTTTATGTATGGGTGTTTGCAGTGTATATTCTCGCTATTGATCGATTTAAAAATATATTATGGAGGCTGTTTTGGTCAATTGATTTAGTCCTCAAAAAATACGAAAGCGAGTTAATTATTGGATCTCATTTTAGAGACGACAGAGCAGGACTCGGCCAAATAATGTAAATTAGAAAAATAAATTGACCACTCTTTGGAAGTGGAACGTCATTTTACATTGGTTTTAGGTTTAAAAATTCTGACCCCGCCATTTGATATAAGCCACTATTATATCGACACTCTTTACGTATAATCACAGATCTGCAAACATTAGAATTTACAGGAGTGCATTTCAAATATTCGTAACGCCACTCTCCATAAAATGTTTTCGGTAAAAGCAGTTTTTACTCTCTCCTGAACCATTTCAATTTTGAGGTTCACATCAATTTGACAAAACACCAATCAAAATTTGTCAATGGTGATTGCAGCTGGTTAAAATTCAAATATAATTTTTTTTATTACACAAACAATGATCAAAGGATTTACCATCGATGTAAAGCTCTCAAATAGTTCATTGTAAAACCATTTGAAGAAATGGTCATCCTTTAGGAAAAATATTTTTTTTCGTTTTATAAATACATACTACGAACGAACAATTTGGAATATTTTGTATTATTTCTAATAAAGATTAAATTCAACTACAACTTTTCCATGTGGTTGAGATGGATTTCCGTTTAGTAATACTGGGCTTTATTACTAACACTAATAACTATAAAGGGAATAAAGACGTTTTGGTACTGATTATTTATTAAATTTCATTAAGCCCTAAGTTCAAATTTCCATGTAATCACGAATGGTGAAGTACCGTGTTCGCTCAGGTGAAGTGATCGGGCATTAGCCATCCATACAAAAAGTAGAAACTTTTATTCATCCATATAAAAATTAGAAACTTTCATTTTACTATCATTTTAAAAATGTGAACTATTATTTAATAATCGTCTGAATAGACGTTTTATTTAAGTTTATTATAATCAAACATATAAAATGTATTTTAGTATCGTAAAAATATATTTCTTAACCATCTCCGCTACCAATGTGGAGCATATGGCCTTCTAATAAAGGTATCTCAAAAGATTTTTTTTCTATGACAACTGCTTGTAGCTCAGTTGCTCAACATCTTTTTCGAAGAGAGTAGGGATAAAATGATTGGTCTAGAACAGGACTAATGGTTATGTAATTGCTCTCACTACGCCTCGTTTTAGGGTAGGATGGGTGGGAGGGAATTTGAGACATCACAAACATCCATGCTTTTGAACATAAATTCATAAATCGATTGAAAAATCAATTTATGAAACTGTCCATCAGTACATATCAGTACATATCTCAGTTTATTAGAGCCCGTGAGATCTGTAATCGAAGCCAACTATGTTGACCACTCCACCATAGACCCGGTAATTATCACTTGAAATTTATGTCAATCACTCACACTCCTATTTGAGGGATTCATGAAGGTCTTTTTTTTAAATTTGTCACCTTTGCAGCTACAATACAAGGTAATTTGATGCAGTAATGACAAATAATATTCTTAAAACTTTATTATAATAATAATATTATATCGTCACGACTTGTGATTCCATGTTTGAGACACTTGGAACTCGGAACTCTCCACTGCGCCCGTTGAACATATACTAAGTAATCGGCATGTTATATTAGAAGACCATTAATACTCTCCACGTTTAGAGAAAGCGTGGTTAAATAAATACTCACAAACTCTAACGATATTAAATCAGACATTTTGAAGTTTATTGTCACCGTTCAAGTAAATTCCAGAGAATTAAATTCGTCAAGGTTTTGAACGTCATCTGGAAGCTTTTCCGAAGTTATAGAAACTGAAACAATGTATATTCTCCCCAAAGAAGTACTGTGTTTTTCTCAGGGTTATCATTTAGCTGACTGTCTTCTCAACGAAGCCACCACTTTGTTTGTGTGTTTCCATCTAAAGTTGTGATGCTATCTATTAATATGACTTTTTATAATATAAATTCTGGATGTAAGTCAAAATTTTCAAAAATGGGACTTGACGTCTTATGTAGGGACAGTTGAATATCTTCATAATTTGTTTTATTATCAATTAATTTCAAATTCATTTAATCAGTTTGTGAGTTGGTTTTTTTAAAGTTTACAGTGTTTATCCAACTGACATTACATTATTAGTATTTTACAAATCACTCGCTTGTCAGATCTCACAAATCGATTACCATTGCTAGTTTGAACTGATTCTATTCAAGCACTACTTTTATCCGTATTGCCAATCTGATCAATGTAAGGGAAGCTGAATCAAACAGTTCGCCGTTTAGATTCCTGTAACAGAGCGGTATCAAACGTGGCATGGCCCGTACAGTCACCATCTATACAAACATGTGGTGCTCGACTATGCACTTTGTCGACAGTTACAAGCCTTGACAGAAGTTTTCCCATTATTTTAAAAACAAACGAACTGTATCCTAGATACATAACTAACTTCATACACACAGATCAAACTTCACACTGAGCTTGTTCTTCAATTGGACACCCAGAATCATATTTAAAAGAAAGTAGAACGTTTCGAACCCAGGATTTAAGTGTCGTTTTTCAATGTTTGCTTTTTAAAACTGCTACTTCAAGCTCTAATATGTTTAGCTTAAGAAGATGCATACGTGCTACAAATATAAGTTTGACGTGATTAAACGGTTTTATATTAAAGATCAAAAACGTGGTTTTAATACATAGCAACAAATTTTGAATCAATACGAGCCTTTGGTACAAGGTTTACGACTTATTTATATCAAATATCGTCGTTGTTCTGGAAGAAAACATTAAATCGAAAAAATGACATATTGAGTTAGTTATACCATAATGTTCCTTATTTCAAACTCTATCGTATGAAATAATATTTTTTTTTTATAAATTACGCTTTTACTTAAAAACAGTTTTGTACAAACAAAAAAAAATGAAAAATGTATGGAATTTCAAACATTTGATAAACTTCAAAGTTCAATTATTCAAAACTAGTATTTTTCAGTTAGTGTCTTCTTCCAAAACAACAACCATATAAAATATAAGGTTTTTACTCTGCCTACTAAAAAAGATAAGAGTCAAACTTTCATACATTAGAAAAACAATGTATCGAAGTGTGATTCTAAGCCTTGGCCTACCAACAGAGTGGACAAGGGTCAATGATAGTTTTCTCCTTGGATAAAAGACTTTTAAGCTCGAAATAACTATTTCTTCTATATTTTCTAGCTAGGGTTTCATTGAATGGTGGGGAAAAGTGGCATTTTTCTAAACTCTATTCAAATATGATATCAATAAACTTTGTCACAATAAAGTTACGGGTTGGGTGATTTAAAGTAAATTCTACATGATTCAAACCACATTGCCAACGGATAAGAATTTTTGAGCACTTCTGAGTTACTGATCCCCACAATCAGTATTTACAATATGTCCCATTGAAAGCTTTCATCTGACAGAATCTTTAATATTTCAGTATATTCCTAAACTACAAACGGTAAACAGATATTAGGACTTAATCTGTATCTGCACAAGAAATAAAATTGGTCAGGAAACCGAGAACCTGCTTTGCGGGCTACAAATAATTTCAGTAAGTAAATGAAAGTAATAAAAAAGCGAAATTTTGATGATAAAGTATTTTATTTAAATACTGAAATGACCTGAAATACACAGAAAATTAGAGATTCAATAGATTAGGCCTACATGTATTGGGTGAGTAACTATTTAAATTTTTGATCAGTTAGAAATAATAAATGCTCAGTAATTGATTTTGCCGACGTTTTGGTGCAGTGGTTATGGTTACGGATATCTCGGGTTCAGGTCCCTGTACGGGCAGTTTCGTAAATTGATTTTTCTGTTCGTAGTCATAAATGTTTGTGAAGTCTATGATTCTCTCTCACCCATCCGTTCCTAAAAACGGGGTGTAGAAGGAGCAATAAGCTAACCACTAATCTTGTCCTAGCCTTATCCTACTCTATCCCTACTCTCTTCAAAAGAAGAGAGGTTAAGTAACTGAGTAATAAGCAGTTCTTATTGAAAGCTTCTGTTGAAATACCTTCGTTAGAAGGCTATATGCTCCACGTTGGGAGTGGACATGGAAACAAAATTTATCAAAATGGTCAGAATACACGTAGTCAATAAAATAAATTCTTAGTAATTTATATAAAACAATCAATTATTTTTTTTTTAAATAAAACACCATTTTGTTTGCACTACGTCCCTACGTTTATAATGATCAGGACCAGTTTCGCTCATTACGAGCATTATCAACTGATCATTATAAACATGTGGAAATAGTACAAACAAATTGTTTTATTTTTTAAATATAATACATTTCCATCAAGAATTGTCAGTTAACACCTTAAAAGTGATCAGTTATTAAATGAAACGGTCAGATATTTATATAAACGGTCAGTTTTTTAATTAAACATGACCTAACCTTTATTATCTGATGGTTTATTATTTCTTACTTACCATTTATCGAATTAGTTACTGACCAAATAATTAGTTAACAAGACGCTTTGCCTATCTATGAGGTTATTGATTCAGTATCTCATTAAAGAATACTTAAAATTTTCTCAATTTTCTCACCCATCATAAACTTTAATCTCGTGTGTTTTTTTAATTATTTAAACAGAAGTTGTCATTGAAAGATTGTTCATCTATCAAAAAGAATTTAATTTTAGAGACCACGCACCCCTAATTCTGTGCAGACGTATTAAAAAAACTTTAATCTTTGTATTCAGTCTAATAAATCAAATTAAAAGGTGAGGCAGACTAGTGACCTTATTGGTAACCTTTGTTTTTTTTTTAATTTAAAATATTCCAAAAACAAATTTATAATTTAAATTGAGAACATTCGTTATATGCAATAAAACACACACATTGATTCGCAAATTTAATAATCGTTCAGTAAAAAAACAACATAAATACTGCATAAATAAATTCATATGAATATAATTCATCGCGAACAATTTTTCATTTATTTTTTGCAAAGGTTTCGTTGCTTGTTTACAGGCTTTTTAAAATGAATTTAAAATGATTTATTGTATGTAGCAATAGAAATAACCTCAGTAAAAATAGTTTTGTAAAATAGCAATCAATTTATGTGTAAACAACACGCTTAAAATTTCAATGAATTCGATATGAAATAGTTTATCGATCAAACAAATAAAATTTATTATTCAATTTATAAACAAAATTTCAAAATATTACTTTGAATTTTTATTTTATAAAAACAGTAATATTGTACAATCCATTGCGCTTTTTCAGTGGCAGCCACAGTATTTTCAATCATAAATAACATTACAAAAATATTATTATTTTTAGTTTCTATAGCGTGCCATAAATAATCAACACGAAAATATATGATATTACATACTCTTCCGCGTGAATTCAAAATAATGTGATCCAATAAATTTGAATAAAAAAAAATTAGACAGATTGTTTTGTTTTCAAAATCAATAAATAGTGAAAAATTTAAGTATCGCATTTTTTTAAATACAGACAGGATAATTTTATTATTTCAAACGCTTCGTGTTTTGTGTTCAAATTCAATGTTTCGATGACATTTAATGACGTATGCTTGTACGCAAGGACCCGAAACGGAACCGAACCGATATTTATTTCTGTTTTTTTTTCGATTTACGGCTACGGATGTCTCGGGTTCAACTTCCGGTGCGGAGAGTTTTCATAAATTGATATTTCAATCTATTTATGGATTTCTGTTTGTGGTCTGAGTGTTCGTATTGTCTTAAACTCCCTCCTCACCCACCCATCTAATCCTCACGGGGCATAGCGAGAGCGATCAGCTAACCACTAGTCCTGTCCTAGCTCTATCCATCTATCCCTACTCTCTTCGATAAAGAGAGGTTGAGCAACTGAGTAGCAAACAGTTCACATAGAACAATCCTCTTGAGGTACCTACATTATGAGACCATATGCTCCACATTGGGAGTGGACATGGAAAAAAAAATATCAGTTGGTAGTGCTCGCGACGAGCGAAACCGTTTGTGATCATATAAACACGTGGAAGTATTACAAAAAAGTTGTGTTTTATTTTTAAAATATAATGCCTTTCCATCAAGAACTGACAGTAAACACCTTAAAAATGATTTAAATACGGGCTGAAATGAAAGCTGAACCGACATATTTATTTTTTACCAAACCGGACCGAAAAAAATAACGGTTCAGGTGCTTTTTTTCAGTTTATACTGATATAAAAACTCTTTTCTATTTTATCGATCCAAATTAATTCCGCAAAACTTTTTCAGTTTCGTTGTATATGTTACCAGTGTTCAGATACTTAAATAATACCACAAAACTATTCGGAATAATAAAATTAGACAGTATTGAGAATCGACATATAAACATCAAGTTCGCAGAAACGATAGTAGGTAAATTGAATCCTACTTAAAAAAACGTCACTGTATAATAAACCGATGATTTATACATAGTCGTGCATTAAAACAAGGAAAGAAGGGCCCGTGATTCGCTCCACCTTCGCTCGATGTCAGGTTTAGCCATTTGTGCGGAAAGCTTTATGCGACCTGAACAATGATTTAATGGAACGGAAGGCGAGGTAACCTACCAAACTCCCATCCCCCGACTGCCTTTCGTCGCCACCCATTCTCAGGCAATACGTTCGAACAACCCTTTGGTCATAAATCACACATCTACTGCCCAACGTTAAATCGCAGAGCCCGGATGAGTGCATATGCAATTCCCAATTAAACGATACATAAAGTTAGGAACCTAATACTCTTATAGAGTTAAAAAATGCAATAAAAATTATAGTGACATGCAATAAAAAAACATATTTAAGTATCTAGAATTTAAAAATCGATATCTAAATCAGTAAATACATAAGATAAAATAACAAACTATTTAGTTATACAAAATTTTATTGTCAGCGTCCGTGGCGCAGTTGGTAGCGTCGCTGGCTACGGTTACGGATGTCTCGGGTTAGATTCCCGGTGCGGACGGTTTTCATAGATTGATCTTTCAATCGATTAATCGATTTCTGTTCGTAGTCTGAGTTTTCCCTCCCTCCCACCCATCTCATCCGCACGGGGCGTAGCGAGAGCGATTAGCTAATCACTAATTCTCTCATAGCCCTATCCTTCTATCCCTACTCTCTTTGAAAAAAAAAGAGAGGTTGAGCAACTGAGTAACAAGCAGTTATCGTAGAAAAATTCTGTTAAGATACCTCCATTAGGAGACCATATGCTCCACATTGGGAGCGGACATGGAAAAAGGAATATTAGATTTTTTTATAGCTATTTAGACTTACTCGCTATCATCAGAACCAACTTTTTTTATCTAACTCTATTATTTATTATCCCATTATAATGAAGTTCTACCAAGTAAATGTCAATGCAATCAGTAAATAAATTATGTCAAACCTCTTCTAGCTAGTAGATAGAGTGTGAAACTTGAAGAGCGCTAAATATTACCCATTAGACAGTTACCTGATGAATTTCAAACTACAAATTGCTATCTCTGAGAAAATTTTAAGTACTTACTTAAATTCATTTCAAAGTCAAATAATTTACACATCGATTATATTATTTTGTCAGAAAATTATTATTCTATTTACAGAAAAATGCAACACAGATGGCATGGCAATACTGACATGAGGCATAGACACGCCCCAAAACGCGCACTACCGTACGAACGAGAAAACGCCATTTTTTCATTGGTCGCAGTCTATTCTTAAATTAAATCACAGTAATTACTCACAATTAGGAACGCGATTTGTAAAAACCTTCTAGAGAAGTTAGTGTAGTCGTTAGATATTTTCTTATTCATGTTATTTATTACAATCGATATGAAATTTATAACATTCATGTAATGCCAAACATTTCATTTTTCTTATCAGATTATAAAATAAAATTCCAGGCGTACCCAAATAAGTGTTTTCTCAATGGTGGCGTCTTAAAAATCAGGGGGAATTTTAATATCTGGAACGTTTAGGTGGCGCTGCTGGAATCTGAGCGTGTGATTGAATCATCACATGATACATAAATTCATTTATCATTTCCTTGTGTAAGTATATCCGAGTTATTCTCCATTAAAATCAATTGAATGTAAATTAGCATTTATTTCAATAAATTCATTGTATGTTCAGTAAATTGGTAATAAATGAGAATATACAAACATTTGATTCATTTATCTCGCCATTTGACCAATGACTTGATTAATTGAATAAAACCAGCTTACATCTAATTTGATAAAAAAAATTAATTCACAAATGAATCACAAATTCCTGTTAAGTTTTCACAGTGATAAACTAAACACTTGGCGATTTTTTTTCCTGTCTAAGGCAGTAGTTACCATCGTTTCCACCTTGAGACATCTTTTGAAGATACTTGACGGGTTGACATGACTGTGAAGTAAGGCCTGTTTGGCAAGCCCTTTAGGGACGTCAAGGGACTCGAATATCTTCTGTTTACATCTGGGCTGGCCAACAAGTTTGCCTGTAGACAGTATTTATCGCGACAGAACTTGATTTTTCTCTATAAAAGACTGGTTTATGTATTTACTCAAGGAACTGCTGTCGTGATTTCAACTGTTTTGAATTAAATTTTATTATTTTAATTTTAATTACTTAATTTTAATTTTAACTACTCAATCAATTCATGTTTTTTTTATAACAAAATAAACTAGTCAATCTCGTATTATTATATTTGTATTTCTTTTTATCATTAAATATTTGGCATTACATCACAATTCAATCGCACAAAGAAGTCAAAGACAGAATAAAGTCAAGTAAAGGGAAAGGTTTTTTAATATTCTTGTTATCAAAAGTGTTTTTTCAAATTTTAAATAGTCATCACCTTCATAAAATTTGCAATCCTTTAAAATAAAAATTAAATGAAAATTTTATGATTCATATGTGTAATTAAACTTATCCTATCACCAAATTATATTCCACAATTTTATATATAACTAGTGAGTACCCGGCATGCGTTGCAATGCCGCTCAAAGAAAGAAAACTTTTGTATTTTTTGTCCGTCTAGTGTGTACACGAATAAATCAGAAGTTTTTTCAGAGATGTCACTGTTTCTACGTATTCGATTTTTTTTCATATTCAATTTTTCTTTTAGAAATTTTCACGGGTGTGCGCACAACAACCCACCTAAGTTTCATCTAAATCGGATGAATGGTAAATAAACGCATAGAGGACAAACAAACATTCATTTTTATATTACATTGATATTTGTATACAGCTATACTACAAAACTACGTTATACAAATAAACATAGTGACAAGCTTACCAGCATGTGGCTACCGTGTAAATTTACATTGATCGCAATCAAGGCTTGTTTTGTCGACTTGACGCATGGACTTTGTATGGGAAACTTCAATGAAATACATTATTTGGAAACATTTCATTTCTCTTGGATTTGCTCGGAAAAAAAAACCAAGCAAATATCTCATAAAAACATGCCATGTTTTACAACTTAACAATTAATTGTTTTATTAAATAATGGAAGTATCCAAAGTAAATAATCTTATTCAAATGCTTACAGTAAATGAGAAAATATTTTTTAAAAATGAAACGTTTCCAAGTTTCCTATATGAGTTCATGCATCAAGTCCACAAACAAGCCTTGATTTCGATCAATGTAAATTGACAAGGTAACCACATGCTGGTTAGCTTGTTGCTATGTTTATTTATCTAGCGTAGTCTTGTAGTATAGCAGTATACAAATATTATATATTTCAAAAAATATTATTAAAAAAACTGTCGATGTCACCACAAATTGAGTTGGCCATCACTGATATACATCAATCATGGTCATTTTCTTTCTCTTCTTCTGAGGTATCTTGTGAGTCTACGTGGTTTTTTGTTTGTCACGGCGTAAGGACGGCTGTTGAAGAGGGACAATTCTCGGACAATGTTTGTGTCGTAGTTTTGTATGTATGACGTCACGTGGCGAAGTTTGAAGATATCGCATTTTCGAAATAGATATTTTTTGTGCACAATTTTCGCAATGTTGGGAGATTGAGTTTGACGTATGGCAACATCTTTACCGGGGGAAAAAAAATATTCCATTATTTAGATTTAAGAAAAGTCAATTTACGAAAACCATCCGCACCGGGAATTGAACCCGATATGGATTTCTGTTCGTAGTCTGAGTCCTCCCTCCCACCCGTCCCATCCTCACCGGGCGTAGCGAGAGCGATTAACTAATCACTAGTATTATCCGATCCCTATCCTTCTATCCCTACTCTCTTCGAAAAAAAAGAGAGATTGAACAACTGAGTAACGAGCAGTAAGATACCTCCATTAGGAGACCACATGCTCCACACTGGGAGCGGACATGGAAAAAAAATTAAGAACTGACTTAAAAATAAAATTGAATAAATAAATAATGAGATTTTTTTTTATTTCAATCGTGAATGTATGTCGAGTCCGTGGTAGAGCGGTCAACGTCGTTTAATTCAGTTATGGATGTCACCGGCTCAATACCTAAATGTGTATTATGCCAAGAACGATTTAAACTGATTTACTTTCAAAATATTATCCTGAAATAAAATTCAAGATTATTAGTGGCATTTTCATTAAAACCCTTTTTTCCAATGAATACATAAATACCTATAGTCTTATATATTAATTGAGTGGCCAACGTCAGTGGCTTCGCTTGTGGCGCTCACTGGTTTGAATCACTATACGGACAGTTTCATAAATAGATTTTTCAATCGATTTATTTTATTTCTATTCTTAGTCATGGATGTTTGTGGATACAATCTCACCCATCCGAATGCTAATCCTAAAAACAGAGTGTAGCGACAGCGATTAGCAAATGAATAATCATTTCCTAGCCAATCATTTTCTATCTCTAATATCTTCAAAAAAGAGAAGTTGAGGAATCCTATTATGAAACGATATGTTCCACATTGGGATAGAATACGGTTAAAAAAATATAAGTAATTTTTGTTTTGAAGGTGGTAATATATGCTTTTGATTTTCTGATCTAATCATTGTAACACGAGAGCACGGTAAGCGATTACACGGTAAATTTACGTACAATGTTATGGGGATCAAAGAGACACGTGCGTATTAATCAATTTGTCAAACTGAAATTGGCTCCTAGTTTGGTTACAAGGTGATTGATTTGTAGTATACGGTGCAATGAGAGGAACCTCTGGTATAGATATAACATCATCAATAATGCATTGAATTCTCTTAATGTTATATACCCTTACAATTTCTTCGAATAAAAAAATGACCATGTTTGTCAAAAAAAATTTATTCAAAATATATTAAATAAAAAGTTTACAAAGTTGAGTTTACTTTTATTTCGTGCTATTGATATTAGTGATTAAGTATAGTCAAAATTTTAATTTTACTCAATTAATTATTTGTTTCTATTCAAACAATCGTCTTCTGTACAAATGATAATTATTCGAAATATACTAAGAAAGCATCTTTATTTTAAGTGACTATAGCACAGAAAAAAATGATTAAAACAACCCTTACACGAATGAATATCGTTATTTAATGTGATTCAAATATCATTAATTTGTTATATTCGATGGACGCGAAAATCATCGTCAACTAACAAATGAATAAAATTTGGATTATTGAGATTTTGTACACTTCCATGTATTTTGTCACTAACGACCCGGGTTTCGCCTTTCGGCATCTTCAGGCATTCGAGCACACGAATGGACTCGAACTGACAGACAGTAAACTGACAGACTGAAAGACAGACAGTAAACGAACTAACGAGTTCGAGTCCATTCGTGTGCTCGAATGCCTGAAGATACCGAAAGGCGAAACCCGTGTCGTTAGTGACAAAATACATGGAAGTGTAAAAAATCTCAATAATCCAAATTTGATATTGAAATTCCATCAAGCACCCTCAGTCGATGTCTTGAATTAAATGAATAAAAATCTGATAGCTGAGATAAAATTCACATGTTTTTAATTAATATTTAATATCAATTAGTAGTTATTTAATACCAGTATATACAAAAATGAAAAACTAAGATGTTAAAAAAAATATACATATAAGATATAGTTAGTGACAAAATACATGGAAGTGTAAAAAATCTCAATAATCCAAATTTGATATTGAAATTCCATCAAGCACCCTCAGTCGATCTCTTAAATTAAATGAATAAAAATCTGATAGCTGAGATAAAATTCACATGTTTTTAATTAATATTTAATATCAATTAGTAGTTATTTAATACCAGTATATACAAAAATGAAAAACTAAGGTGTTAAAAAAAATATATATATAAGATATAGTTAGTGACAAAATACATGGAAGTGTACAAAATCTCAATAATCCAAATTTGAATAAAATTAATTGATATGTACTCCGTATAAAAAGGAAAACTACTAGATGATTTATGTGAATCAGAACCAGACTTGTCCAAGCCACAAAAACGAAAAATATGAGCTAGCCATCTCGTCGCTATTAAATATTCATTTTTTGTCAAGGCACAATACGAATCTCGTCTTATGAGACTACAATCTACAGTCATATCTTGCAATCATATACAAAGATTTATTCTTATTGCCATGTTTGTCTATTTCACACCAAAATGGCGGGCAAATCTGACATTTCTAAAATGCTGGAAGAAATCGATGAAGATTTTTCAACAAATAACAGTGAATACAAGCCATCGTGTTTAAAATAAGGTTCTTAAATAAAAAAAATAACTACCAAAATACTAAGTTTTTTCAAGGAATCGATAAATTTAACATGAATTATATCAAAACTGAATAAAGCTGGTTCCGATCCACAAATGTTCATAATGCCTTTTGGGGAAGTGTAAAAAGACATTTATAATTCTGATAATATACATCAGTATTAAACAAACAACTTTTCTTTCTATTTTTATCAAAAACATCAGTCGCTGGACCTCTAAACATGCTCCCGAGGGTATTTATAGTTTTGAGTATATCACGAAAAACTGTTATGTGCAGTATGATAGTTTGAATTTAAGTAAAGCTATTTTGTGCCATCCGGTGTGTAAGTTAAATATTATTTTACACTGTCTATTTTTTGGAGCGCGTCGATCGTGGAAAACAAAGCTTGAGATCGTTTAAACAAACGGCATTTTTCAGTTTGGAAAAATTTTAAATTTCAAACAGGACTTGCAACTGGAATAATTAATAGATCTATCGATAGATATACGTACATTGAAAACTTATTTTATTGAAAAATTATCAGGAGGACCATGTTCATTATTATAGAAAAAGGCGTAACCGTTCCAGTATTTTTACTCTCCTAAATAAAAAATAAGCTTAATACGGCTTAAATAATGGGGTTAAATAAATTTTCCGTATTCAATTATTCGTCTCTTTCAACGAGTGCGTGTTCGCGTATTGCTATACAAGAAAGCTTTGAAGGATTATCCAAACTTTACCATAGTCGAGTCAAATAAGGATCGAAGAATATTCAATAGAACCTTTCAGATATAAGTAGTTAGATCCTTCCAGGAAACTTCTTAACTAACGGGAAGTACGTGTCCAGACTACCTGAGGAGTGACGATAAAAAGGAAATCTCTAACCAAGACTGTTGTTTGTTGCGGTAACCTACTAGAGGTATTATAGCAGAGTATTCTTAAACATGGTTCTTATTATTCCTTTTATAAACAAATAATAGCTATACATGAATAATATAATATTCGTACAACAAAGGAAAAAAAATAAATACATACACCGTACATTAAGATTTTTTAAAACAAATTGCTCTGCAGATATGGATGGAGCATGTGAACTTATTGTGAAAAAGAAAGTTCATAAAAAATGTAAATACAGTAAAGGGACAATTGAATATGAGAAAATAAAAATAAAATTAAACTTTATTTCTACCTCCTTTAAGGGCTATAAATCTTACGGTGTCCATAGGAATATAAACTTTAATACTTAAAACGATATCGATAAAGTACTATAGTGTATTTGTCGATTATATAGCTTTAAGTGTGTACCAATCACTAGCAAAGAATTATTATATTGATAAATCGACCATTGCGCATTCGCGACCATAGCAGGAGCAGGATTTGTGGATATGATTTGATTTTGCAAATCATATTTTTGATAGTTACATTGTGTGTTGCAGGAAAAGCTATTTATATAATTATTCAATATGCATTTATTTATCGATTAACAGTATTTTTTTCAATAAATAAACAACCACAAATTATAGTTTTTACAAAAAAATTTTAAATATTTTTTATTTCTATGACAAAATTATTGTTCACTACACAATATGTAATTCGAAATAATATAGCTCACAGTTGATTTCTGAAAAAACTAATTTTCCCTATAAAGTGTTGAGCCATATCCATTCTCAATGTGGAGCTCCAAATGTAAGTATCTTTACATAAGTTTTTTAACGATAACTTCTTGTTTCTCAGTTGCTCGACCAATCTTTTTCAATGAGGGTATAGATAGAATGATATTGCTAGAACAGGACTAGTGGTTATCTAATCGCTTTCACTACACCCAGTTCTTAGGATCGGATGGGTGACAGGGAACTTTGGAGATCATAAACAACCATGCCTTTGATTATAAATCCAGATGTCAATTAAAAATCAATTTATGAAACTTAACGTTGACCACTACATTACAGACTCGGTATGCTATAATACTATAATTAATCTAGGAACAGTTGAGTGCACTGCATTAGTAAGATAATCTTAGTTAAACTCAGTAATCTTAGTTGATTATAAATCAAATGTGAAATGCTTTAATTATTTTGTATTTATATGTACATAATTAAAAAAAATTACCTATAAACTGGAATACAATTCATTACTGTTCTTTTCTTCTTATTGATATAAATTATTACTGATATTGTTGTAAAGCTTTATCATCATATTTATTTTATACCTAAATATATAGTTAAATATCGAAACGTTTTTTTTATTATCAAATACAGATAAATGATTTCCATGTAACACTGGATTACCGAACAATTGTAATTATTAATTGTCTGTGTGTTCCTGCAATATACAATTCCCGGAGCGGTACACGAAATCAAACTTAGGCGGACAATTCAGAGCGTGAAGTTCATCACGTCCTCTATATTGGAAATTAGGAGCTCTATAGACACCTTGTTACTGATAACCTGTTGAAAGCATATGTTTTTTTCTGCAATTTAAAAAGTATATCGCTTATTATTTATGTTATAAACACTTAATATGTATTCCTAACTAAATAATAATAGTTGTAATAATAGTAATCAGTTGATAATGCTCGTGATGAGCGAAACCGGTTCTGATCAGTATAAATATGTGGTCAAATGAATTGTGTTTTATTTTTTAAAATATAATTTCTTTCCACCAAGAATTGACAGTTAACACCTTAAAAGGGTAAATAATAATATTTTGGAAAATATTGTTCTTATAAGCAAATAGACAAATCGATTTGTTTAACAAATGAAGTTCGTTTTTTCGTTAAAGATTTTGTCTTAATCTAGTCAACTACTACAAATCGATCAATTTACGTTTACAAGATAATAAAATTACATAAAATGTGTAGGTAAAAAACTAATCATAATTATGGTGTACTTAAAGGGAGCGAATCTTTTTTTAGGTCTATAGATACAAATTTGATTTTCTTTGAAAATAAAATTATGTCAAAAAGCCGTAATTTTTAACAAAAATTCAAAACTGGAACGTCTAGGAAAGTACGTACAGTATTTGAAATTAAAATTCTGCACAGTATTACCAAAAAAATAAATGTGTTGCGAAGCATGAAGCTTCAGATTACGAAATGCAATAGTCACCTGTAGTGAAATTAATCGGCAAATAATATTTGACCGATATTCGATATTCTGCAGACGGTACGCAACAGGTAGACACTCATCAATGTCACGGCGACGAAAATAGGTCACAGCAGTCAACGCGACAGTATAAATAAACAAACAAGGAACGACTTAAATCATCCTGCATCGATCACCGAACGTAATTCAATAACCGCCTTAAAGTGATTTCTGTCGACACTCGCTTACCGAACTCTGAATTGCACTAATCGTCAGCATCCATCCTACGGTCCTAATCACGTCAACCAACAACATTGGAATCATATTCCTAAAAATGAAAAATCACTACTGAATTTTTGGTCACCCAACTAAATTTACATGCATTCATTACTTACTCAATAATTAATATTTTGTATGTTATTTAAAGATTAAACTTTTTAATAGTATTTTTTCGACACAAAAAATTCACCATCAATTTAATTAAAACTATTATTTCCGGTGTATTATACGAGAAAAACAAATATATTTATAACAAAATCAGTTGATAATGCTCGCGATGAGTGAAATCGGTCCCGATCTACATTAAAATGTGGAAGTTGTGCAAACAAATTGTGCTTTATCAAAAAAAAAAATTTTCATGTCTGCTGTAAAAGGAGAAGTGAGAAGTTTTGAAGTTGTGGGCTACATTATAATTATGATATATGCATTCACCCTTTATACATTTTGACGATCAAATAATCTTTAGTTAAATATTTTTATAACCTCAATATAACTCCTCAGCTTTATAGATTTCAAATAAAAAACATGTCTCCTATATCTTTCTGATGTATACAGATTCTGGCTGTGAATTTATTGCTCTTATAGAAAAATATATATATTTTGTTCTGGAAACTCCTGGCTCGGAATGAATGCGAGAGTTTCCTTACTGCGTTGTTTACTTGTGTTATATTGCTTTTTTCATTCGCATACAATATGTACATCGTTTACAGAGCAAAAAATCTCAGTTGGAAAGAAATACTTCCGTTGTGAGGATGCATAAGTAATAAACTGCTCCCGGAAACTCATCGTCGGCCACAAAAAAAGATAATTCCGGGCTGGTACAATCCCACAGAAAATTTTCTCACCACCGTATTTCGAGTGATCAGATAATATTTTGATTACATATAAATAATTTCTTAATTTCAAATAAAACGTTTTATGTTTAGGTTTTATACTTTAGGCTATCACATTGATTTTATTATTTGTTTCAAATGAAAAAAGAATAATATTTGGAAACTTGTCATTGTCAATAGAAAACTACATGCCCAAAGATTAACTCAATATAGATCTTAACCCAAATCGAAAGCGAAACCTTCTATAATTTTAAGTTTCATTTTTCCTACATTTAAAATTGACAAAATAAATATTAATTCATTTTTGTTTGTAGAAAAACAATATTCAATTAATTCAAAAAACCCTATTTCATCGAAAATAACTCATCAAAGGTTAATTTAAAACAGAGATACTTCCGGGATGAATTTCCAATAATTTTGATGAGTGAAAATCAAACTTTTCGAATTAAAATTTTCCTCAATAATAATAATAATAAATATTGGTATAAAAATAATATAGAGGTCGAAACGCAAACTTCTTCGAAATCTCCAGCAAAATATTTTTCACATCTTATAGCGGAATACATTTTTGGAAGGTTTCCAAAACAAAAATTATTAAATTCATGAGTTTTTTAACTTTTCTCACAAAGAAATAGAAAAGAGTGGATCTCCAACTAAAAGAACCCAGCAAAAAGAATTATGTAGAAAGCACAACTGAAGTGAATATAAATAGTGTGAACATATTATATGACGCGAAGGTTGGGGAGTCAGTGATCCAATTAAATACTGGAATGAAGATCAATGTCTGTAAAAAGACTGTAAGGACGACCTCAAGATAGAAAGTAAAAGCGTAAAAGTACCGAGAGGAATGGAATATACGAATGACAAATTTAGGTTTAAAAAATAAAAGCTAAAAAAATATTATTCAAATCTTGTTGACCACGATAAGGGTGTCCGAAGCTTTTATTTGATCACGATGAACATATTGCGCTTCCTCTAAAATAGTCTGCAAGAAAAAACATAGTTTAGGTGTACTATTTGGCCCTCAGAAAAAGAGAATTTTTTTCAAGTTTGAAGTTTTTCACGATTTTTTTAATGTAACATGACAACTAACTGTTAATTCTTGATGGAAATTTATTTAATTTTTTACAAATAAGCACTTGATTGTGTAGCTAGTGATCTTGGAAATGGGACCGATTCATATAAATTCAGATAAATTTGCGTGCCAATGGAAACTGCGCTATGAGTACATATTAATGAGTTTTGAAATAACAGTTGAAGATAACATCCAGAACGTCTTAGAATCCCATCCTTCCTTTAATTCATAATTTTTATTTTCATTCAAAGCGATTATTTTTGAGATACAAAAACAACGAAGGCAGTTTGTTGCTTGTTTAACTGTTTATATTGGCTATATCAATTTTCTAAAGATACGTTAAAAGAGAAATGTTTTTATACTTTTGGAATGAACGTTTTATGAAAGCGAAAAAACCCTCAAAGAGATATTCTTTTGAAGTGAATTTATTCGACTTGTATGCAAATGAATGCCAGCAAATACTTTATTTGTAAATATGCAGTTGGCATATTTGGTTACAAAGGCATTATTTTCACTTCAGCAGTTGCTTTAGTGGCAAACAAAGTTTTCAGATATGCTTATATTGCTTATCCATTGTTTGTGGAAATATTGCCTTAGTACAAAACAAACAAATGCTACTTAAGGTGCCATATGAATTATTTTTAGTTTACGCTATCATTTGAAGTACATTTCAATTAAATTAATACGATAGTAAGAATGCATTTCCTTAAAGATGTATTATTTTTTTATAATATTATAACCAATTCTCTTTCTGCACAGAGGATACGTTTCAAATACTACCGTGTAAAAAAAGATACGGTGCATATTGCACATATAGAGATAGGTTCCATTGTCTAAATACCCACAATATATAAAATATACATAATAGGTAATAAGTTGACATGATTTTCTATTTAAACTTAATTTAATGTGAGAAAATATATTCATTTAGTGTTGGGTGAATAAAATTGAAACATAGAAGAGCAAATGTGTCAAAACAAAAACAAGTCATCAACACCTACATCTTAAAATTCACCAAATGGCAAAAATGACGATTTCAATATTCACAAAGGGCGTTTAAATATAAACATATACTGTATTTTATAAAACTTTTCGTGCTTTGTTACCGTGTAAAAGTAAAAAAAAACATTTGTTCGTTTTCGTAGGCCTTGCAAAAAGAGAATCGGATATGAAAAAGTTTGACAATAATTTTTATTTCTTTAAAGTTGTCTGATTGACATCGACTGTGGGAAGGAAAAATGACGTAACCCACATTAACAAATATTGTGTAGGACTCACACGAAACGCGCTAATACACTATATTTATGTATAAATATGTATATAATATATTGACTGTAAAAAAGGCAGAAAGACTTATCCCTCCATCTTTTCAAAATATTTTTTCTCGATAATCACAATGTATTCAATTTAATGCACATTTTGTTTGGGCTATACACAATATTTTTTGTTTGAAGGTTACGTCTTTTTTCCTTTTCACAGTCAACATTAATGTGATGAAAAATCTTCAGGTTTTGAATACACTAAAAATTTTCAATGTTTTTGTGGATTTCAAAGTAGAGCTGTATTGACTGAGTGGCTAATTAGTCAAGGGGGAAACATTACATTGCTTTCTAAGCGTCTCGTTTTTAGTATTATTGGCAGGAATAGAAATATTAGAAACATCTATGGCACGTTTATCAATCGGTCGAAATAATAATGTTTAAAAATTTGCATACAAGGAATTGAGCCCATCATTGTGGAACAATATTTTACCATTTGAACAACACGATATAAATCAATATAATTTTTCTTTCTGTGGTACTTGTTTGAATAAATAAAATTAACCTGCACTTATTGATACAAAGTTAAATATTTGATCGAAATTCAATGTGAATTAATAATATTATGTGTACAGCGGAAAGTGATCAATTTTAGAATAAAAAGTGTGAAAAATAACTGTTTGATCATTTGTAATGAATCTAGAAACCCCCATATTTGCATTGAAATTTTTTATTTAGTTTTGTGTCATTTTCGAATAACCGTATGTGAATATTGAAAATTTTTATGTTCACGAGATTTCACATATTTAGTTCTTATGTCCATTATCATGAAAATTGTACGAACAAAAACGATGTCAAAAACAGCTACTAAAGTTTATTTGGTAGTCCTGTGTTATATCTGGCATAAATGTGTTTTTACTATAACTGGTTAGAAAAACATTCTCGCTTCTTCCTAATGAATGAAAGTTTTACAGCCATATCTCTTGTGTTTATTTGAGGATTTTAATATTTGACCGTGCAATTGAGTAAATTTACAAAGCTCGTTTATCACTCGATTATATGGCTGGTAGATATAACGTATTTAATAAAATCAACAAAAAAAAATACGAAAATATTTTTTAACAAATTTTCTTACGTCAAAGAAAATTTTCTTTATAAATACAAAATGTATTTTTATCAAACGATTTTTTACGCTAATAAAGATGATTATGGTGGTTGACGGATGTATTCAAAATTATAATGCGAGTTATTCCGTACAGCAACCCTCAGAAGTCAAAGGCTGACTTACGTTTGATCTCGTTTGTGAGGGATTATCAGATCAAAGTAATCTCAATAACATGACGAATTTAATATTACTCCCAGATTACATATTGTAATATTACCTATAATAATAATAACACAATATACAAATTTATAAATATTTTGCTGTTAAAATGTGATATGTATGTACAACCGTGTGAGGGGGAAATTAATATTTAAACATCTGTGACATTGAATCTACCAATGAGATAAACACGTAATTAAAATTTACAGAAATACTAGTGTTATGTACGAATAATAAAACTGTTCCCTATAGCGTCTCATATTTTAATAACGAGCAATATAAAAAATGTTTTTTTGGAATTCATAAATCATTTTTTTTACCGTGTAATGTTTAAAGTTTGCTTACGTTTAAGAAAATGTCAATAATTGTTGCCAATAAAAAATGATATCGGCAAACATTACACCTCATTCGCAAAGCTGTTGTTTTGTGTACACCTTTTAAACATCCTTTGTCAACAAACTTTTAATATAATGTATCGACTACACGAATAATACGTGCTAAAAAATGTCGAATGTTCTATTATATATTCCTTTTACCTAAATACACCTCAAATATGCCAAGACATACCTTTGAAAGTGACCACTAACCTTTTATAAAACCCGAAATTCATAAATATAACTACTAATCAATTTTGGAATGTGTTATTTAAAGGTATAATGATATTTCTGAAAAATCGCTTTGTTTCTTTTTGACATCCATTATTAACTGATCATTTTTTATTATTTCTAGCGATCCTTTATCGAATTAGTTAATGATCATTTACGGAATTAGTTACTGGCCAAATAATTTGTTGCTTAATTTTTGTATGTGTGTGTATAGCAGTTAGATCTGGTATGGAAAGTGAAATGGGCGTTATAGTCTTTAGAATTACATACATTTTTTTTATCGATAAACTAGAAATAAATTAAATAGGTTTAGTTCAAAATATTGATATGAGTTTTAAGGTTATATACCGACTGTGGAACGGCAAAAGGACTTAACCCACACAAAAAAATATATTGTGAACAGCCTACACAAAACGTGTATTAAATTGTATACTTTAAGACATCGACTGAGGGTGCTTGATGGAATTTCAATATCAAATTTGAATTATTGAGATTTTTTACACTTCCATGTATTTTGTCACTAACGACCCGGGTTTCGCCTTTCGGCATCTTCATGCATTTGTGCGCTCGATTATATGTATTGATATTTTTTGGTGTGGGTTACGTCCTTTTGCTTTTCTTCATTCGATATTATGATAAATGAAATAGTGAATAAAGTTAATCAGTGAGTTCATATAAATTGCTTATTTCACATAATAATACATTTGTTCATTGTCTTTTGGTTGTCCATCGCCCGTCTATACCCTTGTTTATTTCGTGCGGCCTAGCTGTAACTCACAACGATGATGTTTACAGACTCGCGGTTTAGAATAACACAAACACCACAAAATTTATAACCTCAAATTTGCACCACAGACAAGTTAAGCCACCCTCTTCTGAAAAGGATGAGCAGTGAGAAAGGGTTGGAGCTTTAGTTTGAGACTTTTTCTAGTGTCATACCTTAAAAAAATCTTGAGCGTTAAACAAATACGCCCAGTATAATTTATTCCAGCCACATAACTGAGAATGCTCATGGGCTTTCATCCTTCTCCGTTGCGAGGTTAAGAGTTAGAATCCTAGAATAAACACTGTGATTTTTTAATTGGTTTATTCATGGTGATTTCTTCATTTCTCTAACTTTAGGTAAGGTTTAATTTAAAAACTGACCGTTTTATATAAATAACTCTGTAGTTTAATGACTGGCGATTTTATATTTTATTTTATTGACTGACCAGGTTTTATCGAATTATTTTTTGACCATTTTTATTAATTACTGATTAAAACTGTCCGTATTGGGATTCCAGCCCGTGAGATCAGTAATCGAAGCCAAAGACGTTGACCACTGCACCAAGGACCCGTATTTCTATCAAAATTCTCTCTTAAGAGTGAGGTTGAGAGACTGACTATATCTTTTTGTGTGCAATGGAAAATCTTTCTAGATATTTGATAAGAAGTAAATTCGAAAGTTACTGTCGGAGTGCAAATTACTTTAAACATATGTCTAATAACAATTGTTTTCTTTTACAGATATTTGCTATCAATTCTTTTATAAAATCATAATTTCAATGCTTCTAATGGGTTAGTATTTTATTTTTACACGCCACTGAATATTTTTACATAGGCAATATTTAAAAAATAGTAACACAATTTTTGGCAAATTTAATGTTTACTTGGGAATTGAAGGTCTCTTAAGGAATGGCTAAGATCGATTGATCGCAGGTGTCTTAGCTGGTAATAATCCATATTTTTATCTAATTCCAACAAACTCACTCAAAATTGTATTCATGATATTGATATATAATGAAAACAAAAAACTCTTCATGTCAAATTCTATTAAAATTTCATTTTAAAAGTAAATTGGAATCCTTACTAATTTTAGAACTTATTAATAATCCGTGACATAATTATATGGAAACTAATTTTGACTTTCTTGTATACAGTAACAGTTTAAAGTATAAAACGCTTCTAATTACAGCCCTGTCAGAAAAGCTTTAACAACCTGAAAGTAACTTTGATCATAAAACAATATTCAAATAGTATTAAAAGATTTAAAACGTATTATTCACATCTGTTATAATAATCCAATGAATTTCTTTTGAGTAAAATAAATTTATCCGCGTATAAAATAGATATGATTGTAATCAGATGATAATCCTACCCGATAAAAATCTGAAAATATATTTCATTTATAAAAGCTTTACTCAAATTTGAACTTTATTTGATACTTGATATTTCCCTATGGGATTTTTGAGATTTGCGAGTAAACATTGTCGGTATTGATACACTTATAAATATAGAATCGATTCATGTCTCACTCCACCCCGCTAGTTGAACCAGAACATTGTGCTCTGCTGGAATAAGCGAAACAGTGAAAAACCACCCTCCAGCGCGTACGGCACTATATCACACAAGAGGCGTATATTTTTTATAACGGATTTTTGCGGACTATCAAAATCGTTTTTAACGAACTAAAAATACTTATATAGTATTATGTATTTTGGATGTTATTTTAATGAATTGGTCGTTATAATTTTATAAACTCTCAAAGTATTTAGTTCTACAAAATTGTATTAGTTAGTTGATAGCTATTAAAACTAATAAACTAGACAAAAGCGAGATTTACAAAATTAACTGTGGCTTGTGTGATTCGATCTACATTGGAAAGTTCTTGTAGAAAAACTTCTGTTGAGATACCTCCATTAGGAGTCCATTTGTTCCACATTGGGAGCGGATATGGCTTAAAAAAAGGAATAGGTACGAAAAGATCAAGAAATTGTCATAATAAACAATATTACTTTTACGAAATTTTGTAAAATATAACTTTATCACGCGTAAGTATTATTTCAAACACCAGGCTGTGCGGTTTGACTTAAATAAATCAAAAATTATTTGTTTATGAATAATACAATAATAAGTCTAAATATTTGTAACAGCATTTATCTGATATTTGAGAATAATAACGATTGTGTTTTAGCCAATTTATGTTACACTCAAAAAATACGAAAATGATTGGATCTCATTTTAAAGACGACAGAGCAGCTCTCGGTCAAATTATATAAATTAGAAAAACTTCTGACCCGGCCTCTTGATGTAAGCCACTATTATATCGACATTTCTTATGTATAATCCCGTATCTGCAAACATGAGACTATACAAAAGTGCATTTCAAAGATTAATAACGTAAGTCACCATATATTTTTTTCGATAAAAACAGTTTCTACTCTCTCCTGAACAATTTTAATTTTGAGGGTTTCATCAGTTGGCCAAAACGCCGTCGATAATATGCTTGGCAAAAGCTACTGTTCACTGATTTTTATTTTTGAAATAGTGCTTTCTATAAAAAAATATAACTAGAAATTATCGGTTGATTCAATTTGGAATATACGATTTGTAAAAAGCCTAATATTAATATTAGCTTGCTTTCTACGGAATAAAAAAATATGCAATCCATATTGTTATTTAACTCTGGTTAAAATTCATTACAAATTCTTTACATTAACAAAAAACGTTCGTACGTTGCTACGTTCGAAATTATTTGGCTGTGTTTTTTTATTTGGATAATTATTTTAACCTAATTGTGCCCGGAGGAGCAAATGAGCGCAGGTGTCTCTATTCCTCCATTTCCCTCCCATCCGCATTGCATTTTTTTAATGTTTGTAGCTATGGTACCTTACTTTAACCCATTGTTAACAACTCCCCCAAAATACGAATTAACATAATTATAAAAAATTCTCCTTCGGATATTTTTTAAGTACTAAATTATCATAAGGACATTGTTATGAAAGGAATTTTGATGCTCAATCTAATGTTTTCATGTAAAAAACGTAAATTTGGTAAATATCCATTTGCAGTATGTACAATCTTTACTATATAAAAATGAATCTTTATTCCGATAAATTTATTATTTTTATCATGTTTATAGATATAGCATATGAATAAAACCATCTTCTAATTCCATATTAAAGAATACTCTAAATCAGTGGTTATCAAACTTTTTTTGAAACGGGTTTTTTTTTTAAACTTCGGGGGTGGGCGGATGACAAATAAATAATCTTAATCTAATCCAATTAGAATACTAATTTGTATGTGCTTGCATGCTGACCACAGAAATCAAGCTTTGTGTATTTATTCTGCAAACTTTGATATGCAACTGAATATTTTCGATTGTTATTAGGACATTTCAATTGTTCTATTTTGCCGGCACCACATTCTAAGAATTTCAATAAATGAGAATATCCAAGAAATTTTCGAGTAAACGAACATCTGATCACTTCCAACAATAAGTACATTTTATACCTAACTTTTTTCATTATAGGTCCACTACCTGATAGTTTTATACTAATTGATAAATTGCAATAAATAGTTGTCGTGAATTCACAACCAAATCATGAAATTTTATAAAATTTAAATTTCCTGTATGAATAATTAATACACAAAAATCGATATTTTTTTGAGAGTCGGATGAAAATCTTTGTCACGTCGAATTTGGCCCGCGGGCCGTAGTTTGGTAACCGCTGCTCTTAATCATTAAATTTGACCTTGCAATTAATTATTTTTTTGTCTAAATTTCACTTATGATTTTCTGACTTTCTATGCTTGATATGATATGTCGACCGTTGCTTTGAAGGCATTTTTTTCTTTATTTTTAAATTTTTAATATTTTCAAAAAAATATCTGGCATTGAAGCTGATAGCCAATGCGCGAAAGATTTTGAAATCAGAAAATCATACGAAATAAACTCGATGTGAAGTCATTCAGTGCAAGATCAGAGATTTAAATTGAAAAAATCTAAATTTGATATTGATCTTACTGGGAATTGAACCAAGACCCACCAGATCGTTAGGACAAACACTTAACACTAGACTACAGAGGTTGACGCATATGTTCATTAGTCTTCTTCGCAGTCGTTTTTCTCACTGGTGAGGGTCGCGACCTCTACTTATCCCCACAACTCCCTTGACAATCATTCGCGACTCGCTCCTGCACTCCGCTACTTTGAGGGCCATCGGTAAAGAGGGGACCTTCATTCGGTCATATATATTAGTATGCATTGTAATATTCATTTCCATATATCAATATATTTATAGAAAACTTCTTTCGCAAACAATAAAATGGCTCTATAAAATGGGTTAAAGCGTGCTTCAGCAAATTTTCCGGCGGTTTTCCGTGACGCGTTAATACGTTGAGTTAATTTTGCCGACGGATGGTGTGCTGGTCGACAGAGTGCCTTTTTTTACACGCACTTAACAGAAATGCTTCTCTCGAAATGAACGTCGTAAAAATACAATTTATTCGTTCTTTTATACAACAGAAATTGACTTCTATAATTAAATGAAAAATAAAAAATTGTAAGACGATTTCGTTGTTATAAATAATACTTAATAACACAATATATTATTAAAAGTGAATTATCGTTTTCAACCTATTACTAACTAATCATTTTTACACAACCATGCTGACATATCAATCCATGCCGACATATCAGAACCTTTTAAACATTGTTTTGGGTTTTGAAACTGTTTTTTTAATAATTGTGGTAGTCTTATTTTTTCGCTTTCACAATAAATTTTCGAGAAACATGGAAATATTGTCTTTACACTCAAAGTTCAGTTTTTAATTACATGTTTAAGTTACCAAATTATTAATAACTCTGTGGATAGCTTCGTAGAATGGAATCTCATTAGATTTCTTGATACTGCGTTTGGTTGTTTTTCTCATGTATTTACAGTACATGTATATACAATAAATTAGCAGAAGTAACACAGTATATAAAAAAATATACTGCTAAGCGAACAAACAAATCGACTTGGTCAAGAAATCTCAAGTGATTGACAAAAAATAAATATTCGTAATTAGCAACCCTGAATTAGTGAAGCAGCATACCTAATCTGTGTATTGTATTAAGTAAACTCGACAAATCACATTGACCAAATCAAAGACCAGGAAATTGGAATGCAAATTTTAGCGTTAATAAGTAACAGTTTTATAACTTACTAGTATATATTACCCGGCTTCACCCATAGCACAAGGCGTTAACATTACATCATTTAGAAGTTGGCATTAGTATAACTGTGTTTTGGTGTTAGCTGACATTGATAGTTGAAAATATTACCGTGGACCAAAACTCATTATTTTCTCTAGTGTGGAGCCCATGACCTCCTGACGAAAGTATCTCAACAAAAGTTTTCAACGAGAACTACTTGTTACTCAGTTACTCAACCTCTCTTTTTCAAAGAGATTATGGATATAAAGATAGTGCTAAGACATGACTAGTGGTTTGCTAATCGCTCTCACTATTCCTCGTTTTAAGGATCGGATGGGTGGGAAGGAATTTTAGACATCAAAAACACCTATACCTTCTTACATAAATCTATTTAAAAATCAGTTTTATGAAACTGTCCGCACCGGAACTTGAGCCCGATAAATCCGTAACCGTAGCCAACGACGTTAACCACTGCACCACGGAGCTGACAAACTCATTTAACACACACAAGCTATAGCCCATCAGTTAATAATAATTTTAAAAGTTGAAAGTTGAACATGACACAGTTGACTCATAAATTGCAACCAGAATATTACGTCGCTACTGTTCACCGTTTGGGAGAAGTTCTTTTGACAGACACCAGACAAACAGAAAGACTCATATATTTTCTGTTTTATATTATAGATGATTGTTTAAACTTTTCCATTTTTATTTTTGCAGTAATTTCTATAAATCGCAAGTCTATATTATCTGTCAAGAAATTTAATTTGCAAACAACTTAATAGTTATGCAATGTTGATGATAGTATCTACGGCAGATATAATGAAAACTTATATGACATAAAGCAATATGTTCCCGCAATAATATGTCTTTGAAAATGTGATATGATCAGATATCACATAACTCATTAAAGTTTCATGATTACGTAATAATATCCATGTTACAACAGCCAACCACATGTGATATTGTATAAAAATATACTCCATTCGGTAGTAAATTACATTCACATATTTTTCTACGTTACGTGGACAGCGGTGTGGGAGCTTATTTGAGAACGTGAATACAAAATGCGACCATTGCTGCTGCAGCAAATTTACTTTTATTTCGCGTCATGGCTACGCTTTTTTCCGCCACGGCACAACATTATGCAGTAATTGTTAATTGCGGGGATTATTTAGCGAGCGAAACGGTTTTTTTTTTGGTTTTATACTTTAACAAAATCACGAGAGGGAAAAATCGCAACGCCAGCCTTGCCGTTTGAAAAAGTAAATCGTGTGTTTTATCCGATGAATTAAATGCGTGCGTACAGTATTTTATGGCAAAGTTTTACTTTAAAAAAAGATAACGTTTGAAAAGAATGCAAAAATCATTTCAAACAGCCGAAAAAGTCTGCCTATAATCTAGGTAAAGTAAATGCTATGTTTGTTTTTGTTAATATTCGATTTAATTAAAATACATTTAAAACAAATGGAGTGTATCACTACTGTCTTCGACAAATGAGAGGTTAAGCGACAGGGTAACAAAAAGTTCTCTTCAGTTGAGATACCTCCGTTAGGAGCAGCGGACATGGATAAGAAAATATACCTTAATTTATCTGGAGTTAATAAACTGATAATAACTATACTCAAATAAATATCTTTTTAAATCATAATTCGATGTTTTAATATAAAAATAAGGAGTAAAAGCATGACAATTTTTAGTATGAAATAATCATGATTACACCACATCGTTAATGAACATTTAAATGTTAAAACGATTTTTTGAATATCTTTTCTTCTATCTTTGACCACGTCCTCTTCTTATTTGGAACATTCGGTTACATAATGTCGCCTGCATGATTCTGTGTCCTCCTCCAAACAGTTTGCTTATTCTTTAACATGTCAACATTCTTCAACATCAAATACATAATATATTATGGAAAATACCTGGCAGTTTTCCAGGACGCTGGTTAATATTTTCATCAATCCAAAACGAAAGAACAGTATTAACATAAATTATTTGGTGGTTTATCTTGTATTTAAAATAATAAGTAAAGAAAAATTATGCCATAAATAATCGTAATAATTACAATTGAACAAAATAAAATGATTTTCAAATGTGTTTTATTGTGTAAAATTTGTGATTCAATAGTATTTTTTACGAATTTTACACACATGAACGTGAAACTTTATGAATTATTTCGCTGACAAAAAGTTCGATACAGTTTTAAGCCACAATTGCAACTTTTTCTCACAACGAATAAGTTGAATAAAACTTTTTTAATAACACCATTTTGCATATACCATTGAACCATGGTGATTGTCACGTTGACAGTGCTTCAATATAATCACTGTTAATTTGTAAATGTTAATTGTTTTACACATTTTTTATTAAGCACAATTGAAAAATATAAATAAAAGGTCAGATGTTTGGATAATTAATATATTAGTTTAATCTGTTTTCAGTTAGGTTTATAAATCTACGTATTGAATGAAATTTTGTAGTACATTGAAAACCTTTATAGTTTATGTCGATGTATTGTGTTTTTTTCAATTTAGCTTATTTCAAAAGCTTTGTTGAAAAGCTTTGAGTGCTTTCATAATAACAGGTAAAATGAACAACTGACGCCAGCGTGCATTGTTTTTTGAATAATATAATCCTGGAAACAGAATCCGCATAAGCCCGCAGACAGTGATTAAGTTTATAATGTATTATGAGTCCATTTTGAGCTTTTCACTCTACTACCACACATCTCACATAATGTTTACGATGAGACACTAGCCTAATCTCCTGGGGCAGCCATGGAAGGCAGGATGGCGTCAGAAAACATTCTAGAGTGGAAGTCCATTTTCCGTCTGGTTTCCCAGGGCGCTCTCTCACTTCCGGTCTCGCTCGGCCGGCTGGAATAATAAGGCTTCCATAACACTCTCGTGAAGGTTTTCTCATTTTATTGGTTTGTCCACTTGGATGCAGTGTCGGATCAATCAATATCCGTATTTTATTTAAGCTTCTTCTAAAAAATACGAGCATCAGTTAGGTTTCTAACAGTGCTTTTATGATATACAAGTATTTATTTGAATATTCAATAAGAAGTACTTTGACATTTTGCTCTTATTTTAAGAAAAAAATACTAAAAATAGTCAAAATGTCATATAACGTATGCTAATTATTATGTTATTAATCACACGTGTTAAAGTCATAGCTTTCTCTGTAGAAACTAGGAAGTGACGATAGAAATCTGTTTTTTTCCATTAAAACTATTAATCAATCATCCTTGAAATCGAATGAGAGATTAATTATAAATTTAATGGTAATAATTAAATCTTATAATTTATATTTTTTAAATTCATCGTGACATTACTATAATGAAACGAGTTTTGTAGTTTAATTTTGTTAGAATTAGTGTTAACATGATCGTGAAGCGACTTTTTCACAGTTTTCGTTTTTCTCTTACAAAATTTCGATTAATAGAATTGCTAAATAAAATCTTTATGTATCCAAAAACAAATATTATGCAATCTATCAAGTTGGAGAGAATAAAATATATGTAGTTTTAAACATACCTTGTCATGTCTATACAATGTACACAATACAATATTAAAAATGAAAACTTGAAACTGAGCAACATAAAAAAAATAATTCAATTCTAAAAAAATGTGTTATATTAATAAAGTTTTTAAATTTCAACTGAAAATACTTCTATGCGACCTTTCGCAAATTAAAAAAAAGCGAGATAATTTATTGAAATAAAGTAAATGAGCTGTGTAAAAAGATTGCTCATCTTGGTGTACAACAAGATGTCACCTGTTACAAAGCTGAGCTTACACACATGGGGGTACCAATTTATTACGTCTGCCAAGAGCTAAAAAATATCCTAAATCTGCCACTGCATTGACGTTACTTCACAGGTCCAGCAGCACCCCGAAGCATTTTATTAACGCCCCTCCGTAGTCGATAAATTTTGCAACCCTTTAGAGATAAACGGCCAAAGAAATTCCTTTTATGGAGCCGGACACTATGCCTTACTTTCCAAATTGCCAATATTAGAACTTTTTTTTGAATAGCTTGAGTGTGTTTTTTTTCATCGTTGAGATATGCACGCGATTTTTTATTGGAAAGTTTTTTTGTATATAACAAGGGACAATCCCATAAAAGTACCCTTTCGCAAGCTTTATGTGCTGTTCAAATCGTAAAGATTTATGATAAGAAAGTATTCCAAGATTTATAGTATTTTTAGGGCATGTTTCGCAAAGGAGTGGTTTTCCTAATCAACATCAATCTCCGACCTTTGGAATATTCACTAAACAGCATGGATGTAAAAGAAAAAAATGTGCATCAATACCCTCAAACAGTCAATTCAAAGAGAAAGAATGTTAATATATTTACATAACGAGTTGCGACATACCAAACAAGACCCACGGCAGAGGAATCGAAAAGTATATTATCACAGTTGAATTCCAAGAACAGTTTCAAAGAGAATCAAATATGGACGGCAAAATTTGACCTAGAAAATATTTTATCCCGCTATTTGCCGTTTTACTTTACAATAGTCTTGGAGATATCGACTGTGCAAAAGAAAAAGAACGTAACCCACACCAAAAAATATTGTGTATAATTCACACAAAACGTGGCAATACACTATATCTTCTAATATATAAAAATCAATGTGGGTTTGTTCGTATCTAATGCACTGCAAGTGATTGCTTGCATTTGCGCGAAGGATATAGGTATAGTACAATGAGGCCCAAGCCCAACTCTCAACTTTTTAATTTTTTACTTACAGTACCTACTGTAAGTTATTATATGTATATAAAAAATAATCCAGATAGATCTAAAATCTAAAATACAGAATCAAATTCGTACAAATAGCGACATCTTGGAAAACCTTCTGATTTATTCGTGTACGCACCCGACAGAAACAAAAAATATTCTGTGTCTAAAAGCACTTCAATAAACAGAATTAAAACACAAACACTTTCTTTCTTTGAGTGGCATTGGAACGCATTCAGGGTACTCACTAGTATATCTATAAATATTTAATTTATTGACTGTAGAAAGGCAAAAGGACTTATCCCTCCTTCTTTTGAAAATATTTTTTTTTCGATAATCACAATGTATACAATTTATTATACGTTTTCTTTGTGCTATACACAATATTTTTTGTATATTGGTTAAATCCCTTTTCTTCTCCACAATCGATTTTTGAAGAAAAATAATTGAATAAATTAGGTACTGTACATATTATAATTACGATTCTTCTGATTGAGACAAGATCTTCCAAAAGTGTGAAACTTTATTTTTTGCCTTCTCATGCAAAAAACTTTTCCTTTTTTTTGTCCTCATCTTATTTGTTACTAATGAATAGTAGCCCAAACTCATAATAGTCATTGTTTGGTTAATTAGTACCGCAAGACAGTGACGCGTTTTCGCTGACTCACGAAGTTTCGGTTAAGGTTTATTTTTTAACATTCTGGGTAACAATGTATTTGGTTATTATCTGGCGTTTTTTCTCGTAAAAATATTGCTCATGAAACACTTTGTATTGAAATACATCGTACACGAAATGTTCGTATTAGCAAAACGATCGCGATGATAGATTGTTTTTCTTCGTGAAAATAAAAATAAAAAAGTGTTTTAAGAAACAATGGTGGTGTAATCAACAGTAGATGCGTATTATGAAAATACAACGAATCATATTTACCATCCACGTCATTACTTAATTAATTTTTAGATACATTTACTGTGTTAAAATAAAGAGGAATATTTTTTTAATTTGTGGTCATATGTTTCATATAAAATTGAAATTAATAGTTTTAAGTTGGTCTATAGCTAACTAAATTCTTCTGTCATCATATTCAATGTCTTGCCTGAAACCACCAATTATTTTTTCCCACGTTAGTGTGCAAACCATAGATGATTTCAATAAGTAGACATTCAGCACAAAATAAGACAGCATTTCCACGAGTCCACTCTTTCAATTTGATGTATACATGCACATTTATTTGATCTTACTCGAAGGTGTAAAAGAAGGAATTCATTTTTCATATTAAATTGAAATTTATAACTGTTTAATTATGTTTTTACAATATGTTTTCAATGTCATTTATATTGCCGAGTGAGCAATGCTCCTGGTTGTTGTCCTATTTGATTGTGGTATCCACGTTTGTTCGAATTTCAGAACTTTAAATTGGTAATTTGATATTTTAATCCATTCATGGAATTGTGTTCAAGACCACGGTTGTTGGTGATGTTTATATCACCTCCTAACCATTCGATTCTAAAAACGAAATGTAACGAGAGCGATAGAAATAAGTATAAATCTTTTACTAGCCCTATCCTCCAACTCTTACCCTCACAAAAAAAAAAACGAGTTTAGCGACTAAAACGACCAGTTCTTGCAAAATAACTTTTAGTGATGACATTCTCCATTAGGAGCCCATGTGCACTACATCGAGAAAGACCATGGCTAAAAGGAAATACGTTCAAAGAAAGACTATAATCGAGCTTTACTTTATGCATGGAAGACTTTGTGATTTATAATTTATAATAATTATGTACAGTTAATGTATATTTTACCGCTTGTCTGAACTTAATCAAAGTGCTCTTAACGCCTTGAGCTGGCGTTTGTTAATAACTCTTAGTTTATTATGTGTTTTGTTAATTACTAGAGCAGGAAGGATTGTTTCAATAAAATATGTATGTGGTAAAACATGCTGAGCTTATTCATAGTCGAATATTTTATACGCGATTGAAGATTATAAAATGAGATGTTTAAGTTTCAAATAATTTAGAGTCATAAATGTAAGACTAACGTTATATAGAAAATGTGGAGTCTTGTTTCAATTCTGCCCCATTTTCCATTACGGTTAATGGTCAATTTATCATATTCTCTCAAACATTACTAGAGTTAAACCCATGTCCCTGACATCGAATACTTCGACATTTGATATTGATCATTCCAGGATTTGAACCTATAACTTTCTGATCGGTAAGCAAAACTTTTACAACTAGAGTTTGAGGGCTGATTTAGCGATAGGCTCTATTGAAAAGGCATGTTTTCAAATATATTTACTATTTTTTTTTAATCTCTGGACAAATACAAGAATTATTTTGTTGAAAACATACATCTGTACAGGCATACTAAAATAATCAAAATGTGAAATAAAAAAATGAAACTTTGAGTTATAACTTCATAAATAAACTTGCATGAGGCAACAAAGTATTTTATCTGAAGCTTACAACCAATTCTTGTTAAGACCACTTATGTTTAAACATCCGGAAAACCTTGAAGCTCCGGAATCGTATAGTGCAGTCCTACGTCTATCTTATATATAATAGCCCAGACCGGTCTGTAGACGTAGATGTAGACGTTTTATTTTTTATTTTCATGACCTAAGCGTTCGCGGTGTATATAAACAGTACACACATTTCAGACGTCACGCAAAGCCGAGGCAAACAGATAGCAATTAGTTCATCAGTATGGAAACAAAAGAATAGTTACTTTAGACATTCAGTATTTCAATTTCAATGCCGTCATCTATGACGGGCGTTCCCACTTGTAATATAATATAATGCTTGTGATGTTTTAATTAATCACAATTACAATCAGTTTTCGTAAAAATACCATATTTTAATATAGTTTATTCGAGGTATGTTATCTACACATTGGTAACGGTAACGGCTTGAAAATTCTTTATTTAAACTGAAAAAATTTAATGGCTCGTTTTTTAACACAAAAAAATATAGATAATCCCACGGTACTGAAATAATTTTACAGATTCCATAAAATAAGGCTTAGTTTCTACACGAAGGGTCGAGTAAATGTACTCACTCGCTCACATGGCAAAATGATATGTTTTTAAAAATTGGTATTCATAACCACGTTTGTTCAAGGGTACACTTTTTAGAATTAAATTTAATTTTAACACGTTAAAACGTTAAGTAATTTGTTAACCCATTCCCACCAGTGCGATTTATTCAACTAAACATTACAGTTACGTTATTGATGAAAAATTATCGAGTTTTTATGCAATATTTGTAATTATGGAAATACACTAATGTGTAAGATCAAATAAAAATATTGATTCTAGACTAAACAATTTTGTTTATTATATAATCAACAAATCAAATAAACAAATCCAATTCATAACGAACGAAAGGTATAAACATATTAAAAAACCAAGCATTATATACTTGATTTATTTTGAAAATAAAAAACAATTCGTTTGTACTAGTTTATATATATATATCCCTGTTACTATTTTATTTTTGTCAGTTGATAGTGCTCGTGATAAGTGAAACCGGTCCTGATCATTATAAACATGTGAAAGTAGTACGAACGAATTGTTTCATTTCCATATACTTTTCCACCAAGAATTGACTGTTAACACCTTAAAAGTGATACTTGATTAATTATGATTTAGTCTTTTTATCGGGTGAAATATTTTTCAGCTAATAAAAAAATATTTTCAATACAAAGTTATACAGAAGTTTTTCCGTGTACACCAGTGATTCCCAAAGTGGTTCCTGTGGACCCCCAGGGTTCCGTGTGACCGCTGAGAGGGTCTGTGGCAAATTAAAAATAATTTGGGGGTGCGTGGACAATGTTGGGGGGTCTGCGAGAGGTTTAATATAATAAAATATCTGTGATACATTTTCATTATAATGAAAGTTGAAATAAACAGCAATAAATAAATTGGTAATGATTTGCAAATAAGATGTATACAAACCTATACAGGAGCAATTTGTTGAATAATCCACAAATAAGAAGTGGAAACCAATGTCTGAAAAAAGTACCACAAATTTTGGTTACAAAAACGGATCCAAATTTTATATCCTGCATTATGGGTCACGGTAAAGAGGCTGTTGATTGCTTTCCAGTCCTCCTATTTAGTAGAACGTGGATTAAGTGCAGCAATGAACCTCGTCCTACTTTAAATATCAAAATGTTTTATTTTTATTTTATTTTTACATCATCATTCATTCAAGACATCAAATTTGAATTTATGTTTTTTTATTATTTTTCAGACTTTTTCTTTAAGAAGGGGTCCATGGAAATAATAAGTTTGGGAACCACAGGTGTACACTAAAATACGGTTGTAGTTATTTAACCGAGTAAAATTGTAACCGTATAAATTGAGGAAATTCTCATGCTTGCAGATACGGGAATATACGTAGGGAGTGTTGATATAATAGTGGCTTACGTCAAGTGAGGGGGAGTCAGGATTTTTAAATCTAAAATCAATGTAAAATGAAGTTTCCCTACTAAAAAGTGGTCTATTTATTGTTCTAATTTACATCATTTGGCCGAGACTTGCTCTGTTGTCTTTAAAATGAAATCCAATCATAAACCCATTCTCGTATTTTTTGAGGGTTACTTCAATTGACCAAATCATCATTGATATATTTATGATAGACATATCATAATTAGTATTAATTTTTTGGCAAAGGTATTTTTATTCCGACGTTTTGGTTATAAACGGGATTTTTTCACGATGGTACAAAAGCTCAATAAGAAAGACTTCAGTACTGAATAAATAGGTTGGAAAATAAGATTTCTCAATACTCTGTGAAATAGGATTACAGTCAGGTTCCCAAACACGTGTAGGCCGATTTGTCTTCAGGATCTCAAGTTCATATAGTTCGTGGCACGCTATTTTGTCATTAGAAATATAATTATTATTGCAAAAAATTTTGCTTAATATATAAAATGTAATACTTAATTACGCGACCAGTGAACGTGACAGGGCTATTTCTTTTTTAATAGGTTTTCTGATAAATATAATCCGACTACAATTATTATCTAATAGATAACACATTCCAGATTTTAAGTGCTACTACACTGACGTTTTCCAACAGAGTCTCTAAGTTACTAAAAATACTCCTGGTGATTTTTCACAAAATAAGTTCTTAATGTACATATGTGTTCTATCAACAGATCTATCAATTATTTCAATCACGCTTTTCTTCTTATTTTGTCCCATGTCCGAAATTAAAAAATTAACAAATGTCGTTTTAGACGGTTGGCATGCTCCAAAAAAACGGCAATGTAAAAGATTATTTTACTTTAACCTTTATACCAGAAGACACAAAATAACTAAAATTACACTTAAAACTATCATACTGCCCTTAACAGTTTTTCGTGATTTATTAAAAACTCTAAAAACCATCGGGAGCGTGTCTAGCGACTCAGTGACTCAAATAATCCAAAGAATTATCAAAAAGAACATTTCTGTTGTTTTTTTTATAGAATACTTTATCAAATATTATTTATTCAGTATGTGCAATGTATAATATTCCCACACAAAGCAAATTACTTGACACCTTCAATGATTCAAGTATCAAGCGCTACTGCAAATAAATAATTCAGCCCGGAAACGTTGATTGACGAACAAGATCAAGTGGGTCATCAAACGCAGTCCTTTGGCTCAATCTAATTTTGAATTAATTTCATTGTTTTCGTTAATTTTCTTAAACTTTGAAGTAATCTTATACCGTGGTCTTATTTTGTTATAAATAAATAAATACTGTCTTTCAACACGGAAAAGTTTCCCACCCCCAGTTTGAAGTGTTTAATACCATGTGGCGATGCTTTTACACAACATATACTCTAATCTTAAAGACCACGTCATTACATATCGCAAACCTCAAACATTTTCATTTGTTTTTTAATATTTTTACTATGATCAATTTATTTTTCCAAGTGATGAAGTGTAAGTCATAAGTAACAAAGGTCCATAAAAATCAATTTCATCATTATCAAAAGCTATGCTCAATCTCATTTAATTTCACGAAAGCTCATTAGCCCGAAGAACGCACTGGACATGTTTACATGTCCAAGACTTTATCTCGTATTTCCGGTCAAGCTAGAAAGAAATACTTGAGGATGTATGCTATAAAAATAGTTAAAACCTTTAAGGAGAGAAATTATGCAACAGATCATGAAAATGTCAAGTAAAACATAAGGAAATATATTTTTGAAAAGAGCTTTCGAAATTCAGTCTTTCGAATTTCAGCTTTGAACTGCCTATACGCAGCATTAATCGTCAGCCCTATGTATTACACACACTTATGTGGCTACGCGATTGCTTGCGCGCGTGTTGGCGGGGTAAATGAAAACTGGCTGCATCCATTTTGCCTGCAAAGTTGTAAATTAAATATTTTTCAGCTTTTTCATATTATTCGATTTATTTTAGCGAGAATGCGACGAACTTAGTTTACTTCTTGATGTATTTTTTACTATTTAAATTGATTTATATTTACCCATAGTGAGCGTTTTAACAGATAAATTGAATGAAAATAAATTCGTGCAAAAGCGGCTCGTGCTGTAAGGGTTAATAATGATAAATAAATTTAGACCACCAATTCAATGAAAATTTACGCCATTGTAAATTTATCGGTAAAAACAATTACTTATTCGTCAAACTATCAAAAGTAAGTCTCGGTAAAATGATGAACGGCATTAAGACAGTGTTTCTAAAAAATACTATTTACTGAGTAAGCTCTTTGTTCTAAGGTCTAAAAATACGCAGTAAAAGCTATGCTTGAGAGGCCCTAGTCCAAATTGAAAGCGATCCCGAATCATCCAGTGTTATTATTCCATTTGAGTTGGGGCTTATGTCCGGAAGATCGTTTTTATCAGAACTTCTCCGCGGATAGAATGATAATATGATTTTTTTTTAATATAATATTACCTCTGCAGAAAACTTTCTTACCGACAGTTTTGGTGGACACTCTGTTAATCATATTGGATATTTCACGGATTTATTTATTTTTTTATTCTTTAAATGTTTGTTTCGCAGTGCCGTACATTTTTTTAAATCTAACTGAAACTAAAAGTAAAAAATTAAAGTTTTGTGTCTTGTGAACTATTACATTTTTATATTGTCAAATTTTTTCCTACATTTAAGACCGGTCTATATCGGGGTCACATTTTTAACTAAATTCGCTAAGCGAAAGCGGTTAACAGTATTTCAAAAAAAATGTGAAATAACTACTTACACGTCTCAACCTTCTTTTTTTCATTATTAAACGATGTTTAATCACTTTTTTTTCTTAATTTGAAGGGTTTATTATGATGCAAGTAAATCAAATATCAAAAACTAAATCATTATATACTCGTCAGTGTTTTAGAAAATCCCCTGCTATGTAATTTTTGAAATTTTATAAGATGTTTTCAATACCAAGAATTGATGTTAGATTCTTTATCTACTGTTATTCTTTAATATATTTAGATTCCGCGGTAAATATGTGGAAATTCAATTTTAATACAGAATTAATATTTGTAACTCTGTAATTTCAATGGTTGCGACTAAAGCATCCAATTCCGGACCCTTTTTATGATCCCAGGGTTTCGGGATTAACAATTTTTCAATCCTGGTATTGGTCAAGCGTAAATTAATGTTTTAAATTGTATATTTAAAATTAAATTTGAGTCCATTATTGCTTCAATTGAAATGAATATATGATTTAAACTTTTTTTGGACATGGGAATGTTTTTTTTTTATTTATTGAGAATTAGACTTCGTATTGTTTGTTGGTAATAGTTGAAATTGGTTTGTTTATAAAATAATGCAAGAAATAAACAAAATGTGTTATTATCAAAATTATCTGTCTACTGCAGTTATAAAATATGAGAAGGAAGGACACCAATATACATTACTACTTACTTACTAATTATGTAGGTATTATAAAAAAAGCATGAACCTAAACACACCAAGATATACATTGTAGTTAATTGAATTATTTTTTAAAAATTTCCCGTGAATCACAAAATCCCGAGATTGATATTTATAAAATCCCGGCATTATGAAATTGATTAATTGACCGGGATCCTGGGCTTGGAAGCCCTAGTTGTTACCCGTGTTTTACCTCTTTGAAAATCGTCACGATTACACTTAAGTAACAAGAGGAACAGATAAATTATCAATTAAAATTTTATAAGCAATAAATTTTATATAATTAACATTTCATTTTTGGACACTCCAAAAACAGATAAATCACGTTTTACAGGTGGTAGCAAAGGAATTGGTAAAATAAAAGATTCCAATAATTATTTAATAAACGGGTTTAATAAATGTCGGCGTCCGTGGCGCAGTTGGTTTCGTCGCTGGCTACGGTTACGGATGTCTCGGGTTCAATTCCCGGTGCGGACGGTTTTCATAGATTGATCTTTAAATCGATTTATGGATTTCTGTTCGTAGTCTGAGTCCTCCCTCCCACCTATGCCATCCTCACGGGGCGTAACGAGAGCGATTAGCTAACCACTAGTCCTGTCATAGCCCTATCCTTCTGTCCCTACTCTCTTCGAAAAAGAAAAGAGAGGTTGAGCAACTGAGTGACACGCAGTTCTCGTAGAAAAAATTCTGTCAAGATACCTCCATTAGGAGACCATATGCTCCACATTGGGAGCGGACATGGAAAAAAAAAAAAAAAAAAAAAAAAAAAATTTAATAAACAACATAGTATTGGCCTACTATTAGATAGAGTGGTTATCTAAAATTATCAAAATAGTGTAGTGTAAAAACATAAATTTAATGTACCTATTAAATCTCATATAAAAAATTCATGTCTCGCAAAGCTTTACACGGAAGAGCCTAAAAAATAGATATTCAAAGCATTTTAAAACATCTTCGTACTTGATTTTCTTTAAATTGTTGTTAAATAACTAAATATATAAAATATTCAGATACAAATCTACAATATTGCTATTTAAATATACTACTCACTCAGACATATATTACAGTTTTTGGGTGAATAGAAAACGCTACATAACTCACTTCAGCACTATATTCATTTAATACTAACACAAATTTCACTAATTTCAACGTATATTTTAAATAAATACACAAATTGACTGTTAAATTACAAACAATACGGCACTTACTATTTACCTTTACTACACAAAATCTAAGTATTTATCCTTGAAGTAATAGTCAAGTTATATATATGTATTTATATTTATGTTTCCACAAGTGTGACAAAAATAATATCCCACTTTAAAAGAAAAAACATAATCCCAGTGTCACTCAAAAAGGTTTTAACGTAAACAGTTTTAGAGTAAGCAAATAACTTCGCACTTCAAAGTTAAACGGTGTTTTAATGTTTTTATTATACGCGAAATTGTTTGCTAAAATTTTCTCGAAATTTTCAGGAAACGGTCCGATCCCACACGCCGTTTGCCGTAAACTAACTTAATGTCAACTTATTTTAGACAATTCCAGAGTGCGCATGCGTACTTATATTAAAAAAAAACAATAATTTCAATAAAAATCAATTGTTCGTAATAGAAAAATCACCCTGAAGAAGAAGAAAACTATTAAGATTTTTTTCTGAAATCTTAGAAGACCAACTAAAAAATTCAACGACGACTCACATATGATATATTGAAACTTCAGTTACATAACTAAGAACAAGGATTGTATTTTTTTAACATAATAATATACTAGCGATAACAACAGTTTACTCACTGTCAGTTTATAGTGCGCTTGAATATTGAATACATGAAGATTTAAAAATATGTATCGCGGGTCGTTAGACACAAAACATTTAGAAGTGTAGAAAATATTTACGATTCAAATTTGGTTTTGACCCATATTTCGTCGTTGTTCTGGAAGAAAACACTAGGTACGTAATTATTTTATATAAATTATTTTTTTCCATGTCCGCTCCCAATGTGGAGCATATGGTCTCCTAATGGAGGTATCTTGACAGAATTTTTTCTACGAGAACTGCTTGTCACTCAGTTGCTCAACCTCTCTTTTCTTTTTCGAAGAGAGTAGGGATAGAAGGATAGGGCTATGAGAGGACTAGTGGTTAGCTAATCGCTGTCTTTACGCCCCGTGAGGATGGGATTGGTGGAAGGGAGGACTCAGACTACGAACAGAAATCCATAAATCGATTGAAAAATCAATCTATGAAAACCGTCCGCAGCGGGAATTGAACCCGAGACATCCGTAACCGTAGCCAGCGACGAAACCAACTGCGCCACGGACGCCGACTACTTTTACTTAAAAAAAATTGTACAAACAAACAATTCCAATCACTCAAAACAAGTATTTTTCAGTTTCAGTTTCAGGTTTCGCCTTTCGGCATCTTCAGGCGTTCGAGCGCACGAATGGACTCGAACTGACAGACAGTAAACAGTGTCTAACGTTTATATAGAAGATACAAATACGACAAATATTATCTACGAGATAAAATATTATACTTCTAGGACCCACACTGATACCTGAGTTATCATTTCGAGAATCGCTTTAATCCTTATTTTGTAAACAACACATTAACAGAGTGGTGAATTGCCGCTTTTCAACTACTGTTAGAATTACCAAGGAATTCCTTACCAATTCTGAACGAACAGCTGAACCTCCCGAATTCTCCGTTGCTGTATTATATACGTTGAAACACCTAACAGATGTCACTAAATGTGGAATTATTGTATATATTTATCCTTTCGTCGAATTGCATCCCGTCGAAACCCACAACGCTATTATAATTGTAAAATTACTGGTAATTCTAATAGTAGTTGGAAAGTGGCAATTCGCCACTCTGTTAATGTGTTATTTACAAAATAAGGTTTAACGCGATTCTCGAAATGTTAACTCAGGTATCAGTATGGATCCTAGACGTATAAATTTTATCTCGTAAATAATATTTGTCGTATTTGTATCTTCTATATAAACGTTAGACACTGTTTACTGTCTGTCAGTTCGAGTCCATTCGTGCGCTCGAATGCCTGAAGATGCCGAAAGGCGAAACCCGGGTCGTTAGTGACAAAATACATGGTACAAAATATCAATAAACCAAATTTTATAAATAATATACATGATCATCTTCATGTAGTCCGCAATTGCATGACTCTTAGTATATGTTTTTATTGTTCTGTTATGTAAGACGAATATAAGTGTAGTTTTAGGTAAAGCAACTTATATATCTTGATCTCATATAAAAATATAATAATTATTCAGCAAAACACTGCCAGATATTTTAGATTTCTTATAAATAATGCGAAAAGTTTACGACTAAAGAAAAGATTATCGTTGGTCTCGATTTCCATGAATTTATTTTTTGTGATAGTTTTTCTCGAGACGAAATATTTCCGGGTTTTTCTTTCCTTACGAAAAAGCTGTTCCTTACCAAAATAACATCTATTGTATTTATATAAATATATGTATATATATATATTGTAGTTTGTAGTTAGACAAACCGCTCTTTAACAATTTATCAACATAATCGTCATTTCAATATTTATTTGTTTTATTTGTAAAAGTTTCTTTCACCTTATTTTATACTATACTAGTAATTTTTATCCGGCTTCGCTCAGGATGGTGAACGCTTATATTAGGTTATTAAATTTAGGCGTTGGCTAGCTAATGCTGAAATTTAAAAATATCAGATTCAACCGTACCTCTTTTGCTACACCCACAAAATATAGTCCACCAATTAATAATAATGTTAATAAGAGTTGAAACCAGCTAAAATAAAAGATTACAATTTTGCCACTGACACTCTTGTTATGGCGCCGTAGAACTTCCCGATAGACAGCTTGTTGATCTGCATTTAATAATTTCTCCTCCAGCGTCACAAATTAAACATACGATCAGATTCATAATCGTTTTGAGATTCCAAATGCAAAAGTTGTAAATGTTACCACTCGTTTTCTAACAAATCACAAATATGAAACTCAATATTTAACACAAATATCTACGCTCGTGTTACTATCTCAACTACTATCACTTGCAGGACACATTACAGATTTCTACATTACATTTTTCATCTGCCATTGAAACGTCAAAAATATATTGAAATCAGTTTAAGGTCAAAAGTTAAAAGTTGAACAGAATTTCATGTGAAAATTTCATATGCAGGCCGTTTGGGAGGAGTTTTCGTTATTTTGTATCGTATTCTATTGAAATGTTTGAATATATCGAATTTTCTCAACTGTTTTTATGTATCGTATCACAAAAAAAGTCATCTCAATACACGTAACACCAAATATCATAAACAATATTTACAAACTGTACGCCTATTTCCGAAAAACGTAAATCACAGATTCTTTGAATTTTGTCTAGTGGTATCAAAGATTATTTCTTATTCAAAGTAAACAGCCATATGAAAATTATATTAAAAACTATTGAAAATTTTGTTTTACCCACAATTTCAAATAATTTTATCGTAACTACATTTAAAACGAGTGCTTCACATCGTCAAAACATTTTTTCTACTCTCATAACACTCGCCATTGATATTACTCATCTTCAACTGAATCGAATAGTGATATGAATAATTGGTTTTTTCAGTAATTAATCAATCATATCAATAAATCAATTTTGGTATGGTTATTAATGAGATCAAAAATTAATGTTCTTGGAAAAATGTAAGAGAAAATATATTTTAAAATTAAAAGTCTGACAAAATGATACAGAATTTTATTTAGATATTGAAAAAATAAGTAACCTTGATCTTTGCTTAATATTTAATGCTGAAACGGAAATTCCTGGAGCGAGAATCAAAAATGAGCCATTTATAATTTTTATAGAAGGACATGCGTATATTTTTTTAAAAATCAAAAAGAAAATTAATAAATAGCTCTCAACTATTTACCGTTAAAATATCGACTTATACACAATAAATATTAATATGTATAATACCGACATTTTTTCGATAGAATTTGAAATAAGACTTTTTTTATCAACAAATTTAGTTCCGTGTATATGTATGATTTTTAAATTAATCGCGTCATTCAGGGAAAATTAAGATTGCTAAATTACTGTGGCTTTGTTTTATATTCTCATATAAGGAGAAAGACTCTAAAGCTTTATTACAGTCGTGTAACGACAAATATTCACATTCAAAATAGCGATAAACCATGCGTTACTTTCTATTGTACCATACTAGTGTACTCTGTTACAGTAAGTTACGTAACACTACGTCTCGCGAAGTCATATTGCCGGAAATAAATTCGAAGCAAAAGAAAAACGAGACTGTTATTAGTAGCAGATGATTTGTGTTGTATTAACCCCGTCTGGAAAGCGGGGGTGAATTCCAGACTCGCCTAATGGGGTGCTATTCAAACTTTGCATTCGATGTTCACTTTAAAATAAGCACTATTTTAACTCTTAGATATTTACGGATTTATTTTTAAAAATATCACCTTTTTATTGGTTTATACGCTGCGATACAATATAGAGTAAACCCTTCTATAGCGCCAAAATCGGGACCGCACTATAGAAACCCGCGCTATAGAAGACTAGACATTTTATTTTTTTGTACATGTGCACATTTTTTAAATGACTAAATTTGTTGTTAGTTTGGTTACCTGTTTCGTGATTTATTTTTTCGCAACTAAGTTCACTAACGCAGCTAGCGACGGGACAGGTGAGTTAAACTTGACAGATTATTATTTTATTTTTAAAAATACCTATGATTATTTCACATAGTAAAGTTTAATATAAATTATCAAATTTTGTCGGTAGTATGTTTTATTGTACGATATTTTATTGTGAAATAAAAAAAAGAAATTCAATTATTAAGGATTCTTTCATTTTATGTAAAAACAAACAATAGTTGCAGAAAGCAAAAATAAATAATGAGAATTTTTAATTGTGTAATTATACATTAAATTAATGTTGGTATCATCTGCTATCACATTACTATTACAAGGGACCTTGCATTTAAATTTTCAAAGAAAAAATAAACTAAATTTAGAATGATTCCGTATTAATTCAAATGCACTAAAAATATATGATCAGTGGATAAAAAGTTTTTATATATATATGCACGTATTATTACTTCAAATAATTTATAATAGGTATTACAAATATTAAATGTTTTATTCAAAAAAAATAAGAATGATTGACAATTTTCTTATGTTTAATGGAAGTCAATTTGCTTGACACAATTTGTTCCATTACTAGACAAGGAAAAGAGTATTTTCATAACTGTTTTATGATTGTAAACACCTGGTGTGTTGTTTGTGATGATTCACCAGTCTGCAGAAGAGTGCTATAGCAGGGAACGCTATAGAAAGGACTGCCGCAGGCGCTATAAAAACCGCTCCATAGCAGAGAGCGCAATAGCAGGTTTTACTGTATGTGTTTTCGTATAACATTTATACACTTTCATTACTGTTATCAAGCATTAAACTTCCAACCAAATAATTTTCTTGTTGACAACCATTCAGAATGGGTCTTCATTTATATATGTCACACTCGATTTCTATCCGATTATGCAAAACGTAGAAACTGGGCGTAGAAAGAACGTTCAGCTTACTAAGCATATTTTTCTTATCCGATCGATTCATGATATGGTCTCAATGTTGAAAGATTGACTTAAAACTAATTGTCAAAACGCCTTCCAAGTCCATTAACTCTTAATTTTATATGGATATAGATTAAAAAGCTACCTGGGGAATACTTTTAAGATACATTTGTTATTTCGGAATAATTTGATAATAAATTTAATTACAGCACTTTTGCATCTATCTACTTGAGTATGTAAAAATGAAGAATAATAAAAGCTTGATTATTTTAATGCGTTCTTGATATTTATCACAACAACTAAAACATTATTACCCTTTTTCTTTCAGTAACCAATGGCTTTGTGGGGAAACGAATAAATACGATTGACAACACCGACGAGCTACCAACACTGGAGAAAGCAGAGACACCAACAGAACGCGTCATTTCATACACCAAGACGGGCGATAGACAGAACGCGATCGAACGTCATAGAAACCGGACTACCTCACACACTGATACAGGCGACAATAATATCTCATTAGCCATCAACCGCAAATGATTGGCCGTAGATCTATCCCAAAATGTTCAAATATCTGTAATTACAAAAATGGAATAAAAGATTCCGAGACTTTTAACATTTTTATTTTCACATGTTACATTATTTTGTAATACCGTTATATAATATTTAAATTTTAACTTGAGCCGCAGCTTAAGAACCTGTTGTTTAAAATAAGGGGAGTTCCCGCGAGACGGTGTGATCTTTTTTCTTTCGTTCCAAGAAAACAGATAATTTTACGACACTGACTGGACTCCGTGGTGCAAATTTAGATTCACCTAGTTGTTTGCTTGGTAATATAAGATCTAAATAATGAGGGTGTTTTCTTTACTGCGAAAACAAACTCTTTGGCTTGTTTTAATGAGCTGTGCAAAGAATTTTATTTTTAATAAAGCTCAGTGTACTTAAAAAGTTTTCCGAAAAAAGGGTTTTTTGTCAGGGGAAAAATTTACCTTTTCCTACATCAAACAGAAGGTTCTTGTAACGCAACACTTCTGACTTTTTGGGATACATTTTAAAAGGTCATTAGTCACTCATTTTAGCACTAATGCGAAAACACTGAAAAGTCCACTTTCGAATATAAATTTGCAAGGATATCCAATAACAAAAGACGCAATTTTATTTTATAATTATACGCTTTGTTATGTTATTTGTATAATGTAATATTCAATATTAGCGATAGATTTATATGTATATGTAAATAAACGGTATCAAAAAAATACAAAGACTTGGACGCAGAAAGTAAGTCGCAGAATAGACTGAAAAGAGTAAGAAAAAAAACATTTTCCAGTGTTGAAGATGTTTTTCTCGTTTTCTTGCTTGAATAGTGCAACCAATGAGTGCATTGGTCATTTATGACTCATGACAATCCATGGATCTCTACACAGACATCAAAACCTTTCACCGTATGACCAGTAACCCACAGTTTGTTTTAATTGATCGGTGTGTATACTTTTCTATCTATATTGATATCACCTCAACTTCCCAGCGGCCTTGTCCAGCAACAGTAATTTGAAGTGTCCTTTGTCATAACATAAACAACCCACGTGTGGTGTATTTCTAACAAAAAACAAAGTCTACCGCTGCTTGAGACATAAAATGAAAGTGGCCTATTTTCATATGAATAACTGACCAGAGACTTACTTTAGATGTTTGAGTAAAGTCTGAACTCTGTCTATCTGTTTTTACGAAAAGGTAGATTCTAGCATTATGGAAAACCGTTGGGTAATTTACGTAATAAATATGATGCATGTAATGAAACCAAGAGATGATCGCATGGCTTTGAGAGGATATGACACAAGAAGAAGAAATTTAATGAAAAATACTTCATATTTAGAAGTGATAAACACTAATCTTTTTAAAGTATTTATAGTAATACTGTCAACATACATAATTATAATATTTAAATTTAAAGAAAATATATACTAGGATACCTAAATATGTATTTAATAATTACTGAGGCTTTCAAGATCTTCTTCGATTTGAATGCAAGTATTTCATCGCCTCTTATTAAAAAGTGGCATTACATAATCATATTTCTTGGTGCAAATATTGCATGGTTCTGACTTACATTACTTGATACTCTATCATATTAGATATTATATTTATGTCGTCCAGAAAAAAACTGAATGATGCTTTGATATAATGATGTAGAAATCTTGCGTATACCATTGGGACTATACTCATAACTCGCATGACGGTCTGCTTCGTTAGGCTTGTATTACGTAATAAAGAAACTTATATATTACATATTTATATCATAGATATTAAAATCGTTATTTTGCGCATTATTTTTATATTTAACGTGTTTTATTACACATTTTCTATTCATCTTTTTTAGTATGGTAGAATTATTGCATATATTTAAATCACGATTAAAGAAAAAATCACGGCTCATTGTATTTGTAAAAATGATTATTTAAATATTTATCATATTTATATTAATGTTTTCGTTTCTATACGAACACCAGCTGAATATAATGGACTGTGTGGTGATTTATACGTCACATTAAGTTACTTTATAAAATAAAATTTTACTTAAAACTATCATATTGCCCATAACAGTTTATCGTGATTTACTCAAAACTCTACAAACCTTCGGGAGTGTGTTTAACGACTCAGTGACTCAATTATAAAAAAAACCGTGGTGTATTATTCATATTTGCTTTAGAAGCAAATATCCTCTTTTGATTCTAATATTCTCTTTTGAATTGTTCAAATTTTGTAGGTTTTCATATGTTTTGACAATTATGAGACAGGTGTCGTCTTTTTTGATTGTCATATTAACTCAAACTATATTTGATAACGCGTTGAATTTGCGCGGCTATATGCGTATACATATTTACTATAGTCAATAACTTTTTCGAACTTAAAGGGGTAAAAAAGCATTACTTCAAGTTTTACAATAATTGTCGAAGTGATATGATGCCGAAAAAATCTTTTTCATATACTGACGCACATTTTTAAATGATTCCAGCCAATATCTTTAAATATAAATAATATGAGAAATACAATTTAACATTTTCATTATAAAAAGATGCATTTTCATTTTTTTATTAAATATTTATCGCTATCTATATATTTTCCAATAAGCTGACATACTAATGTCTATTTACGAGCGCAACAGCTGTTGGTTGGAAGCTAAGGCGTTTTATCAAAGAAAAACGATTTCTCAATAATTTTGATTTGAAAGCATAGCTAGCTTCCTTTGAACGAACAGAACGTTAAGCAGTCTTAGAAATTATTCAAAACATAAATCAAAGTCATCAGGATATTTTGCAACTGTTTGGCAAGGTTATTGCAAGTTATATATAGTAATCTTTTAAACACTTTATGGATATTGACAGTGAGAAAATATAGTTTGAAGGAGCTATCATAAACATGAAATTATTATATAAGTAAAGAAATGCGTTATTTTTTTTTATTTATAACATCATACCATAAAAAAATATTTCATTCTATCTTCAAACAAGATCATGCTTATTTAATGATCTGTATTTTTCAGCCTCAATGGTCCAGTAGCAACAGATTAATCCTAGAAGTTAGGTGGGTCTAGGTGCAAGTCTCGACAAGGTCAGTACTAATTTTCAATTTAACACTTGAGGTCTTGGGTGTGGGTGTTTGTTATGTTTTTTCTCCTAGAGGTGATTTCGAGTAGTATTGAAAATTCTCATTAAGGTTACCTCGGTGATTTTTAAATTTGAAAATAACTGTCGCTATGCCTATTAACTGTACTACCAAATATATTCTCGAACATGCGATCCAATTGTTCATTATAAAATACGAAAATATTCCTTGCCAATTGATAACACTTCTCATTTACTTACGACATATAAACCTAGCCAGTGAAGATGAGGTTTTCCAGAAGACTTTCTTTCCTCGACAATATGTCGTATTAAAATTTGATAGAGATAAACATAAGGGAACCAACTGCAAATTTGCCAAATGGAGATATTAATCCTCAAAGTTTTCACATGTTTTTAAATGCTTTTGGTTAATTTTGTGAATGTGAAAACTATTGAATATCATGGCTATTATTAATACAACTCAATTACTACTTAAAAATATAGAAAACATGAGATTTTGAGATATTAATCAATAATTCAGTTGGTTCCTTTTTATTTTATGACAATTTATATACAGACAGCAGATGCAACAATTTTGCATAAACAAACCAACAGTTGGTTTCTATTTTCTTTGGATTCTGCGGTAACTTTGTGGAAGTTCATTTTTAATATAAAATTAAAATTGATAAGTTAGTTGTTCCACTTGTTTTATCACTAACGGGACACGTTTCGCCTCTTTAAGAAGCATCTTTAGACTGTCAGTTGGTTCCCTTTAACATTATTGCTTTCAATATGCTAAGCTATGAATAATGTATTTATCATAAAGGAACCAAGTGCAAATAAACATTTTTATGTTTTGAATACTCTATGAATAATTACGGATTATAACGAAATATTTTATTTCATAAAGTAATCTTGATAAATTTTATGTTATAATATTTTTATTCCTACTCAAGACTAAAATCAAAGTATGCGTGGTTGTTTTCAGCAAATTTTAAAATATTGTGGTTCCTGACATCACTTGTTATGCATAATAGATACTTTGCAGTTGGTTCTTTTATCGTGACAGAATATTTGACCTTTTAATATATTTTGTTTGTTAAGCAAGGGGAATAATGTAAGTAAAATGAAAACTAGCCTGAATCCAACTTGGATCTATTTAGCATATCGAACTTTGGACTTATTCTTATCAGCTCCCATTCATAACTCAAAATACCTAAAACGTCAGTTGGTTCCCTTTTGCTTATCTCTATCGAATTGTACTGAATGAATATTGTCAAGACGTGCAGTTTTTCTTGGCAATTGCATTGTTTGGGTTTCTATATTTCTTATAATGCCTGATTCGTAATACAATTTATGAAGCTCTTAATGAAAATTTCGCCATATTTCAGTTTTTATTTATTGCTAAAATCACGTATAGAATTTTACCGAAAACTCAAATGCACAAAGGTCATCGCTGAATGTATCGTCACTTCCATAGTCAAGTTGCGAATCTGCTATTTTCACGAAAACGACTTTTCAATGAAAAAGAAATCTAAATGTGATGATACACATTTTGACAAGTCGTCGGAATTCTCTCTCTAGCGGTTACAGAGTTATCGAAGCTTTAAAATTTACGAATCTTAAATATATTACGAGTCATTCAAATCACCCTATAGTAAATTTACGAAAAACCAGATAAAACATTTACTATTATGTAAACTATGAATTATTAATAAAATAAACCACGGATGACTTGCAAATATGACATTTTCGTACTTTTACCGTTGCCTAAAAGAATAGTTTTTTTTGCTCTCCTGAAAAATTGATATTTTTCAGATTCGCAAGTTAGGCAATGCGGTGTTCGGTCGGGTAGCTTTTGTAAAGGGAGTCTCATACAACTGACGCAAGTTTTAAACTATGGAATCAGCCAAGTTAAAAAAAATCAAGACGTTAATATTTAAATAGTTGAAAGCTTTAGAAATGTTAGCTCGGTTACGTGAAAATAGAATTACATATTTAATATAACCTAGCAGACTCGGTTTTCTTCAAAATTTTTTGAGCATTATGGCTTTTTAGACATTGATTTTTTTTTGTTTTTATTAGTTGCAAAAAATATTGATATATTATCGCATTGTAGTTGACGTTAATGCGTCATGAATTTGTAAATTACAACAAAGATAAAAAATTGAACAAATTATTCGAGAATAATTGATAAAAATAATTAATTTAATTAAAAAAACAATGCCCACTACTAAATATTTAAAACTTAAAAATAAGATATTCGGTAATCAATATGAAATCTATGTGTTTGTATAGTTCATCTGAAATAATTTCATCAAAGTTTTCACAAAATAAAAATACATAGTACCATATATACACATAAAAGTGATGGCTTGATCGGCTTACTCTCGGCAAGGTTTACATATGCGCCTTGCTTTTATGTACACAATAAAGAAAGTTCATCGACACAGCATGTATGGACACGAAAGCTCTATAAAGATTCTAAAAGCTTTCACAGACGAAGATAGATAGCGAAGGTATTGAAAAATTATTAAATTCATACAAACATCCCCTGAACGAAAGCTCAGCACACAATGCCAAGCAGTTTACGATGTTATCTGAAAGCAATTCCACCCTGACGTTCTAACTCTTTGAATTATATTGTTACTGTACACATTTTGATATTCACGTAACACATTTTTAAGACGCTTCGGGATACAACCAGTTATTGCAGATACCGAAAATTGTTGCGTCGGCGAAGGAAACTTTATTGATTAGAAATCTGATATCAAATTATAATTGAAGACATGAGTGCATGCAGGTGCTATCAGGGCATACAATCCCGGACCCGTTTCTGATTCTCGGATTTTGGGATTCAGAGTTTCTCAATCATGGGAACCCAGGATTGGTCATTAAGTGTACTTTTACGTGTTTAATTGCAAATTTAATTTGTGTCCATTATTGTTTTAATTAGAATGTAATTATACATGATTTTTTTTTTTTTATTGATTGTGAATCAGACGGTCAATTACAAAAAAAATAGGTAAAAAAACGCAATGATCAAAACAGTTTAATATGTTATTTTATTTATTGCATTATGAAGGTAGGTTTTACGAGATAATATCGGAAACTAAGACGTATCCTTCAATTCAACTTGTCAAAAATATCGTCCTTCATTCATTTAAGAAGCAGTATTTCTTTGTCCTCTATTTTAAATTGGTTAAAAACGGCTGATACGAAATATGAGAAGGAGTAAGACCACAATACATTTATATCAATTATATAAATATTATAAAAAAACTATAGAAATGAACAAACCGAGATACATTAGTAAATCAGAAGGTTTTAATCCATATATCGGTTGAAAAATAAATATGTATGAAACTGTCCGTACCGGGACTTGAACCCGAGACATACTTAACCGTAGCCAACGACGTTGATCACTACACCACAAACCCGACAAATTATGTATTATATATTATTTAATAAAAAAATACATATATTACATATAAACATTTTTTTTCCATGTCCGCTCCCAATGTGGAGCATATGGTCTCCTAATGGAGGTATCTTAACAGACTTTTTCTACGAGAACTGCTTGTTACTCAGTTGCTCAACCTCTCTTTTTTTTCCAAAGAGAGTAGGGATAGAAGGATAGGTCTATGAGAGAACTAGTGGTTAGCTAATCGCTCTCGATACGCCCCTTGAGGATGGGATGGATGAGAGGGAGGGAGGACTGAGACTACGAACAAATATCCATAAATCGATTGAAATATCAATCTATGAAAACCGTCCGCACCGGGAATCGAACCCGAGACATCCGTAGCCGTAGCCAGCGACACTACCAACTGCGCCACGGACGCCGACACATACATTTTCAGCACAATATTATCGTATTTTGGTGAATATGTTCAAGTAATAATCTTCTTATTTTGAAAATGCTTTATAATGCTGGTTTACTGCTGTGAATTATGGCATCCTACAATAGTTGCGGGTAACAATAAACTAAGCTTGACAGATTTCAGTTTTAATGAACTACCTTTTTAAGTTCATATTTTTACGTTACATTTTTTTTAATATCGTTTTTATATAATTTTATGAAATATTGAAATAACGGTTTTACAATCGCGATTGTTTGTAATTACAATTTTTCTTTTGATATTATTAAAGCTAGTAGTAATATCTGCGATACAGGTATTTAATATGAAATATTGATATTGACATACTGTTCAGTGATGCAATCGCTTGTTCCGAGTAGGTATTGAAAATAGCAAAACGAAAAAAACGCTTACGCCTAAATTTCAAAAATATACTTTGTTTTATAGTGACATTTAAAAATGTCATTAACAGGAAAGCAACTATGCAACCATTGAAATACAGTTTATGAAATGACAGAATTTTCAATTGAATGCTTGTCAATAGTAAAATGGTGTCACCAAATGAAATGCATATTTCAAAAACTAGTGACCGTTGGTTTCCTCACTTTTAACGTTACTGCTGTGTCCAGTTATGTCGTTAAGTATTGCTGTTATAAATAAAATAATTACTTATTTTTTGTTTTTGGGATCCATCGCTAAATTAAAGAACGCTCACGTAAAGGATTTTTTGAAAAAATAATACGGTAATCTTCTATATTAATTTGATTCATCATTAAATATATATGTTTAAAGACACACACTGTTGTGAATAGAAAAAATAAAAGTAATTAAAATGTGTAATGCACTGTAGTTAAATAAAATGATTCGACTTATCCGCGGGAAGGGGAGGAATCACAAAATATGGAAAAATGGAAAGCTCAGCGGAGAACTAGGATTAAGTTATCACAGGGAAGTGGATAAGGTTTGCCAATCTCGGTACACTTTACTTTGTTCTGTAAGGAGAAATACATGTGGTAATTAAATCTTGGGCGCCAGGCGTGAAGATACACGCCAAATGAAAAAAAAATAATAATTAAAATACGGTTACCGTTAAAAACACATTTAATAGATATGCGGAAACCGTAGATGCACAGAATTTACATTATGAACAAATAAAGCAGAGATTACACGACGAAACAATATTTATGAACAGATGGTTAAACTTAAACAGGAAAACTATTATAATATATAAATATAAAATTACAACCTTGGATGATAAACCATCTCGGCGGAGAACTCGGATGTCCGAGGCCAATCTCCAGCGCCTTACCGGCACGTCTTACTCGTTCCACATCCTGGCGCGTAAGCCAGTTTTAACGCAATTCTTGGCGAGGCTTCCCCTTCGTCTCCTACCAACGACGCAGCGAGGTGCGTATCGCCGATAGGTGACGATTGTAATGTTGCGACGAAATCGTAACAACACACTTAATTAAATCTTATATTTCAAAATAACTGTCAATATTATTAGGTTAAATATTACTCATACCATCAATTTTGGTAAGTTTACCCATCGGTCTAAGATTGACCAACTAAATGTAAAAAAGGTTCGACATTATGCTGTTATATAACTAATGCCATATGAATATTTTTTAGTTAAGCAAATGTATTGAGTATCAGCCCTTGGTGGTAAAAATAGAAATTAATGTGAAACATAATTTGTTTTATTGTTGTATTTGTAAGCTGTCAGCATGGAATGGTAAAACACAATTTTAAAACTTTGCTTGAAATAAATTGAATTAGCCATGTTTTCAATTTGTATTACTAATCTATAAACCAAGTAATGTATATTTTTTCTCGTCAAATGTATGTACTGAATATATGAAAGTTACCAAGACTTTAAAATCACTGAATTTATAGTAATTACAGTGATTATTTGTGTCGTGGGCCAAAGTTACTCGATTTGAATGCAAACCTTGGAACACCTTGTTTTATCTATATTTATATATCAATTATAACAATAAATCTATGTATGTTAATTAAATTTCATCTTTATACATTAGTACATTTTTATGTAGAATAATATCACACATAAATGTAATGGTGAACCATAAAAATACAAAAAAAACCTCAGAACTGGGCCAAATTTACCAAGATTGACTGTATATCCGGGGCTTCTGTGGTACCTGGGTCACGCAATTATATGTGGCTATGAACTAATAGAACGAAAATATTACTCTTATAACTATTTCATGTAGTAACAAATGTGAGTCTCCCTGAAAGTTAGACCAATAGTTAATTGCTACTTCTCCTTCCTCTGTATGGGCAAATCTGTATCAAAATAAATATATTTAAGATTTTGTTTTTCAAAAATGTACGGCATAATACTAAAATCTGTGCTGAAAAATCAATTCGATTCAATCGGCTTATCAATTCATGATTCTATCATAAAAGTAAACTGCATTCACATCCTGTGTAAACAGGCGAGCGAACAGTGGTTGAGCAGTTGCCTATTTATCTTCGTGCCCAATATTAGGTGCAGGAGTGTCATCTCCACTCACTCAAAAAGTCCATTTCCCGACCGGCGATTGAAAAGCATCCCACCCCTACGGCTACTCACTACCGAGGTGAAATTGAACCGATTGAACGTCACCGGACAGTGAATGTACTCTATTTTGGTTATAGCGTTGGAGTATCATATAACGCGAAAACTGCATATGACTTGTTCCATTTGAAATTATAATCTAAGAAACTTTCCGTCTATACACGCTTCGTGCACTTTATTTTCTTTATGATAAGTTCAAGTGACATTGTACTTTCAAAGTTGTTTCTTGTTTCTCTTTTACTATCATGCATCTTACAAACAGACGTAGCTGATAAGAGTTACATACAGAAAATTTAATATCTTATACAATTTGCGCAGATTTCGAAAACGTGATGCATTCATTACTTTATTAAAATTTTAAAAGTATCCATATAAAAACCAACATTGATAATAATTTATAAGCAGTTGTATTTTTAACTGGTTGGCAAATGTCATTCTTATGCTAATTATTTACACTTTAGTCTATACTAAAATCGGATATATTTTTTTGCTAAGCCATACAGCAATTTGATTGCTATATACCAGAGATAGGGAAAAATGAGGTCAACGAGAGCTACATTCTGAATTTTCATGTATATAAAAAGCCACACCATAGTCACGTTCTCGCGTAGCATTAAATACACGAATTCAAATTGGTAACATTTGTATACAAATCTTAATTGCTATATAAAGTATAAGTAATACACAAAATAATTAGTTCAGAATGTATACGCATTCATATAAGCTCATCTTATCACTTACATAATATATATATATAGAAAGGAAAACTCGCGAACATACAAAGCATGATGGGGAAAGGAAATACCTTTATTTTTATCAAGAGATATTGGGAGACGCACTTAACTCAACGAAGAGCTGCATTTGACCACGTCTGCTATATACATCATATTACTGAATTTTAAATTAATAAATGTCTTAGATATTATATTATATATACACCTTGTAGTGTAACACTGATTATAGTTGGAATAGTAATGATACTGTTTTATATCATACTCGAGAAAACATAAAATGCACAGTTAAAATTCTTATTTTTCTCTTCCTACAAATGCACTATTATTTACAATATACGTCTCTCTGTGATATGCAAGACGCATTATGATAGAAAGTGCATTAAGTTTATATCAAGTAAGGTATTTCAGTAGTTCGTACTGTGTTGTATACATTATTATTCAAAATCTGTAATATTGAGTAAGCTATTTAAATGTATGTATAATTTTTAGTTTAAACTTTTTATACAATTGTTTTAGAAATGAAAAAAACCATGTAATTTTCACCTAATTTCAGCCCTTTATCATCTTTCAACTTGTTTAGATATATGAAATTTACGAGATGTTTTTCTTTGCAAAATTTTCGAATTATTATAAAACTCCTTTATTTAGAAAAGTAGGGGTAATTTTTCGACTTGTTTTATTACTAAATTAAAATTAAAATTCATTATTCATTTTTTTTAAATGAAACAGTTTATTTTGCACTGTAAGTAGTACAAAACAAATTATGTTTTATTATTAAAATATAAAGCCTTTCCATTTAATGCTGCAAAGGGAAGATTAAACTTTATGTTAAATGCGCGAAGCAAACTTACTCTCAAAAGTAAGCTGCTCTTCTATACAGCAATAACTCGCCCAATTATGGTGTACGCTACTCCGGTATGGGCTTATGTTCACCACAAGCATCTGAAGACCCTTCAGATTATTCAAAATAAATCATTTCGACAAATATGTAACGCCCCGTGGTACGTACGTAACTCGCTACTACACAGAGACATAAAAGTACCTACATTTCGAGAGTTTGTTCGCGAAATGTCTCAAAAGTTTCACAATGATGTAGGCAAACATTATAACCCAACGATCTCTTACCTAAAAAATAACAATGAGACAATACTTAAGAATTCGTTTAGACCGAGAGCAGTTCTGCTCAATGACCCCCCATAGATGTAAACAGGGATTTTCTTTGTTTAAATTAAATAAACACGACACCTTGTAATAGAAAATGACTTTCCTCTGGATGCTTCCTTGCGTATTGCATGTGCATGTGTGTATGTGTGTATGCGTTGGTATATATATGTATATCTGTGTAGGTGTGGTATTCGGGGAGGTATATTTATATAAATGCAATTGGTGCCCACGTGAATTGGCTTCATTGTGGATTGCTTAGCTCCGCAGCGATCACGCCCTTATATCTGAAACGATGGAAGTGGGAAAAAAAATAACATTAGAGATGAAGGAGACTCAAAGAACTATGACGCTAACTCGCCTTAGGACTTAATGCTCCATCAAATTGATATCCAAAAAAAAAATATGGAACAACACCATGGAAGTCATTATTTATTATTTCGTTTAGCCTATGTACGTCTTCTGACCAGTGGGATTGCAGCGTCCTGAACAATCATCGGGTAATATCCGCAGAATCTCCGTGAATTTGAGGGGCTCTGGCATGTCGTGGAAGGAAGAAAAGTGATTTGCCGTGCGGTGGCTATATGCTGCACATAGGAAGTGAAGACGGTCAAAAAAGAAAAAGAATTGTGAATCAAATAAACTTATCTTAAATCTGCTGAAAATGCTCAATAACTGGGTGAAACTGGTAATTAAATTTAATTTAAAAAAAACTGTCAAAAATCTTCCTAACAAAGTTATGTTCTTTATGTGTTCTAATACCATTCCAACAAAGAAGCATCAGTAAAAATAATATCGTCAGATAGACAAAATGATGTTTCATATATTACAATATTTAAAGACATGACTATTATTACAGATAAAATCAGTGCACGTCAATTTATCATGCCCTTCGTTAAATCAATACTGTTTTCAGTAAATATTTATGTAAACAATCGTAAAATGAAAATCCAGTCTCACGTTTTAAGTTTCAACTTTGTAAGCTTGAATATAGATTGGAAAGAGTGAGCCTCATATTTATTACGACCAGATTTATATGGCGCCAAGTATGTCACTGGCAGCTGACATTGTTCGAATGTTTTAAGTGAATAGTATGGCAAACTCAATAATGAACTGTTGGTTGTTTCAATAACTAACTAATTAATTTTCACGAGAACTTTTTCAGGAAATATGGTGTAACAGTAAAAAATTTTAAATGATTAATACGGAAAGTTATTGTGGAAATATAAATTTTATAATAACAATGTAAAACTTATTTTTAAAATGTTTTCTATAGTTATACGATCGATATTAAAATAAAAATATTTTACATTACAGTTTGTAATAACCAATACGCCAGATATTTCAGAATCGATGAAAAGGAGTCACTCAACATCAACTCGAAAAAAACTGATCACAAACACTCATTCAGATCTCAAATATTATTGAAAAAATCATAATTTAATTGACCTTGTTGGGACTTGAACAAAGACCCATATGTTCGCAAGTATACAGATCTTTCTTCGGGTCCGTGGTACAAATGTGTCTCGGGTTCAAGTCCCGGTTCAGGCAGTTTTTCTAATTTGAATTTTCAATCGATTTAAAGACTTCTGTTGGATGGATGTTTATGATGCCTAGAAATACTTCCTACCCATCCGATCCTAAAAACTGGGTGTAGCGAGAGCGATACGTTAACCACTAGTCCTGTTCTAGACTTATCGTTCTATCCTTACTCTCTTCAAAAAATTGAGATTGAGCAACTAAGTAACAAGCAGTTCTCGTAGAAAAAACTTCTGTTGAGATACCTTCATTATTTCCATATGCTCCAGATTGGAAGCGGAAATTTTAAAAAAGTAGTTTAAAAACTTCATGCTGATCTTGTAGCTTATAATAAGATATATTTGGAACATTTATATCAAAAGGTTACACATTTTTATATATCTCTATAATACAATTAAGATCGTAGGTCAGTTTTTGTTGGGTTGGGTAGCAAGTTTGTTCTTATATCCTGACAAAAATGAATATGGGAAAAAAACACAAAAGAAGACTCACTGACATGTAAAAATATGTATTTAATCTTGAAGTGCTTACATTGACTCACCTAATTCTTGACAAACATTTTAGGGTAACTCGAATGTCAGCCAGTAGAATTTATACAATAAGGTTGCGCACTCAATCGTTTCTTTATTTTTTCAATGTGTGTTTTCAGTAGCATCGACAAGCTTATAACGTTTTTCGTAGTAATAGTAATATAAAAAACCCATTTAAAAACAATTCTTTATAAAATTTAAAATAATCATAAACAAAACATCAAAATAATTTACCCAATTTCTTATTTACATATGACAAAAAGACGTTTTTTGTTATCTTTTATGATTTTTTCTTGTATAAAATGTTTTTACTTCATTTGATTCGATATAAAACACCGTATATATCATTTTAACTGCATGTAATGTAAAACAATTGTTTCTTAAAACGCATAAAGCATGATATTCTCAAACGCTTGTAAAGGGAGATACGTTTGATAGATGTTTTGTTGAAGTCGTTAAAATATTCAAATAAGCTTTTTATTGTTTTGTATTCCAGCAAATCTCCATTCTCCTTTTATTGCGACAATGAATCAAAGAAGATCTTGGTCGAATCTCAAATCTAGCGCCAAGATCAACCGTTAACTTAGCTTGGCTTTGAAATTACTTCGTAAACGTACGTTAACCATCGTTTTTCTTTTTAAAGAAAACTTCAAATCAAAATAATAATTATTAGCAATCAAAACATGGCTTCAAATGTTTTGGCAAAATTCAGATTTTCCGGTGATTATATTTCTTAATTAAGTAGTTAAATGTTCATAATCTGACATAAAAAATGTCCGTTACGCATATGAACTCCTAATTTTCTGTAATCGGAAAGCATAAACTATGGTACTTTTTTGAACGGATTAGTGGGAGGGAATGTAAACATCACATACTTTTGTGGGAATACATGACGCGCCGTATCGTGATAGTTCAGGTGTCTGGAAAGCGGAGACGGCGAGACATAATTTTCCCACAATTGCAGTCGCCAAAAGTGAGAATATTTCGCCGACTGAATTCAGCGGAAATATGATTGTGTGTGATGTATACGTGATTGTTATTGACGTGGAGACGCGTTACATCGAGACAAAATATAGAGAAAGATCTATCAGTCTCTTGTCAATTTCCGATCGGGAAGCACCTATTCATCCGTCATCAACATCGGATGAAACATACAAACCTTGGAAGCAACAATTAATTCCTAAACGTGTATGCCTTCAAAAAAAAATGTCAATTTATGAATGTTCATTTATAAGAGGAATTAAATTCGTTGGCCCCGAAACCAAATAGAAGGAACGTCTAAGAGTAATTACCACTTGACTGCAGAATAATCTAATTGGCCTTTTTAATCAATTTTTAATACATTTTTTTAAATTCATATCTTGTTCAATCAACGTAATGAATAAAGTCTTATCGCTTCAGGTGTATACCGACAGTCAATAATTTTTCAATATTATCATTATGAATAAAACTCACTCGTTCAACATTTCACCTATAAGTTATATCAGAAATAAATGTTACATCCGTCACGACATTTATTTTATATCTTTTATCAGAATACGTTATAAAGAACATATTGGATTTTATTAAGCCCACTACATTGCACAAAATATGTATTACTCTTTGGATATAACTTGATGTACAGAATATCATAAATATTGATCACAATAACACAATAGTGAAGCTAAAACTTCAGAGTTTCAATGAATTCAAATACTCGTCTTATTCCTGTTTATTGTATATGATGCTACTTTTTGTTTGTCTCTAAATATATTATTTCACATTGTTCTATTTTATGAATGTTCGTTATTTTAACCAATCTTATTTAATAAAAACTCTTTTAATAACATAGAGAAAATAAACTCTTTATTAAAAAATAAATAGTTCATATAAAATTAAATTAAAAGCGAAGTGGAATAACTAAGTTGTCAATTTTTAATTTAATTTTATATTAAAAATGAACTTCCACAAAGTTACCGCTGAATCTATAGAAAATAAATAAATAGTTGTACACAACATGGATAATAATGAAAATTAATGGAAGACTTGGACTAAAAGTAAACAAAATTATATTTACGGAATTTGTTTTCATCTATAAGTCAGATCTTGGTTAACAATAACAGTATCAAATTTTTAGTGCACATATATTCTACGTACGGCTTTAAGAAAATTTATTTATCAGACACAAAACATTGGTTCATTCTGCTGTAAAATATATTGTACGTCCAAATATGGTAATTGAGAAGATGTTGTCTCATTCAAAAAAAAAACCGCCAATATTTCTCATGCAAAAAAGTCAGTTTTAAAATATATCAGTCTAAATTGAACACGATATAATATTCAATGAATCGGCACACATAAATTCCCTAAAAAATGAAATATCCGAAACTATCCCGGCATCTAAAACACCGGACATACAATATCTTTGCACTAAAATACAGATATTGGCTGGCTTAACTAGAACTTTCAGTATTAAAAACAAGTAAATGCTGGAAGTTAAGAATATTTTACAAGATAAATAAATTCACCATTCTGTGTGTTTTCAATTTATTAATGCTTTAATTTATTTTATATCAAAACGATTCTAAGATTGACGTTTATCATAAAATATTGTTCACGTGTTGTGATAAATTACAGTCACCTTATCGAAAAGGAGATAATATTGTAATAATCATTTGAAACGACCTAAAATTTAAGCGAAACTGAAATGAGAGGTTATTTAAAAGCTGCTGGGGAAATTTAAATCGATTCAATAAAAACCGCGGGACCCTTTACTGCATTAAAGTTTTAAATGGTTTACCAAATTTTTATCTATTTGGATGTCTATATGCAAACTTTTTACGACTCATAAGATTGAGCCATTGGTTTTTATAAAAGTGTTTTCTTAAGAGGTACAGAACTTTAAAATGAAATAAAACAGTTAATAATTGTGGTTATGCTCATTATATTGGATCTATTGAAAAGTTTATTAAATTTCATTCGCTTTTAAAAATTATTTCCGGCATGTGAGCACCACGGCTGGCTCGAAGAAAGCGCAATTTCGAAGTCCAATTTTTAAGCACTTTCTGAAGCAACTGCGGCCGTATATCAGCGATAACGCGGCGAATCTTGGCTTCAAGGTCATTAAGCGTTGCTGGTTTATCAAAGTAAGCTTATATATTCACATACCACACAGAAAGAAGTCCAAAGGTGTTAAATCACGTGATCTCGGTGGCCAATTCACAGGTTCATTCCGCGAAATTATGCGCTTATTGAAAGTTTCCTTTAGCAAATTGATTGTGGCGTGCACTGTATGGCATGTTGCACCGTATTGTTGAAACAAATCTCGTTTACATTATGGCCATTCCATTTTGTAATGAGCGCTCTCTATTGACGTTCTGGTCGGCGTCGTTTTTGAAAAAATATGGACAAATGATTCCACCAGCCTATAAAACACAACAAACTGTTAATTTTTGAGTATGTAACGGTGTTTTAAAAATGGTTTGTAGATTTTTGTCGCTCCAAATCCAGCAATTTTAATTATTGACGAAGCCATTCAACCAGAAATAAGCATCATCGCCGAACAAAATTTTTCGGTAAAAGTCGGGATCAGATGCAATTTTTGTTTCGCCCCATTCACCGAAGTTGCGACGCACACGATGGTGAAGCGGTCTGTTCATGGTGAAACGGCAAACAAAACTGAGCAAAAATCAGCTGTCATCTGTCAAATTGGCGGTCACTGGAAAAAGTGCTGCCAGTTTATAAAACAAACCTCTAAAAAACATACTTTACTTATGAACCATTGTAACGTTTTATGTCAATTGACAATTTAATTCTCATTATTATATATTACATTACGGGTTTTTTAAACTCAATCGACGACAGTCAAAAAATTCAATTGATAATCTTATGTAAATCGTTCTTGACTTACTGCAGTAAATAAAATGATGTTTTTAAAGCATGATCGCTCGGCATATGGACTATTATGATCTGCAAGAACTGCTTTGTATTCATTCACTCAAGCTCAATTTTTATGAGGCATGAGCAGTATGATCCGTGGTGCAATGGTTAACGTCGTTAGCTACAGTTACCGATGTTTCGCGTTCAAATACCGGTACGGACAGTCTCATAAATTGATTTTTCAATCGATTAATGTTCGTAGGCTTCAATGTTTGTAATGTTTAATATTCCTTCACACCCATCCGATCCTAGAAACGGGGCGTAGCTAGAGCGAGTCATATCTCTTTATCACTAATATCTTTGAGTAAGAGAGGATGAGCAACTGAGTAACAAGCAGGTCTCGTAGAAAAACTTATTTTAAGATACCTCCATTAGGTGCCCATGTGCTCTACATTGGTAGTGAACTTGGTTAAAAATAACAAATAAAAACGCAATTATTACAGACATGCAAAATCGATGATGCGTATATTTAAAAGGTTTAATATAAAAATACATTATTTTCAGATATACACTTTCGTTGACTTTTTACTTGTAGAATTACGAGTCTATAACAATTAATTCCACAAATGACGGCCAACACGAATTCTTTTTTCGATTAAAACGTATCAAGCTCATTTAAAAAAGATTTTTTTGAATGTGGAAATTCAAGACCGGAACCTCAAACGTATGGTGAGCGCAAAGACGAGGGACTAATTTCAATTAGAGGCGTGCGGTTAAGGTCCAGGGGCAGATAACACTACAAAGGATATCCATTAAAACTTGTACACACGGTGGGATTGTGTGTGGTACCCATGCCGTCTACCGAGGCAAAGGTAAAAAGAACTCAATTTATATTACTTGTCCTCCATAGTTGCTGTACTAATGAACGCAAAACAGTGTTAACTTTGTATATATGTGTCGCTACTTTTCAAAAGCATTTCAAATCCATGTTTAGGTATTTTCGCTTTTTTCGTCAATTGTTATCGACCTACTTGCTTTCAATATCTCTGTATTTAAAAAACGTAACAAATGGTATTAAATACCAAGTAAATCATTATTTCTATAATCTTCCAACATTGTTGTTTTTCTCTAGTGCATCCATTTTGGATATGGCTGCTTTTGAAAAGTAGCGACCGAGTTAACCGTGAATTCTTGGTGGGAAGGCATTATATTTTTACAATAAAACACAATTTGTTTGTACTATTCCTACATGGCTATAATGATCATGACTGGTTTCGCTCATCACGATCATTATCAACTGATGAAGATTTGTTTAATATGTAAATGCGTAATTAATTATTCACCAGTTCATAATGCTCGCGATGAGTGAAGATGAGTGGAAAAATGATACCATGGTTTTTTTATCGTTTGACACACAGTCATGATTTCTAAATGTGTTGGCCAATTATGACATGTAGTCAAGTGTTTGTTTATTTATTTAGAGACAACACAGTTATTTTAAAGCAAATGAAAACAATACAACATACGTTAAGCCAATAACTGCAATTCATATGTGTAAAGGTGAAAAGATACAAGTCAAAATAATGAATTAGTAAATTTCACTTCGAAACATCACATTTTTTACAAACTTCTCAGTTTCTACTGTCACGAAAAGTAATTATTTGAGGCTTAGCGCCCCCTTTCCCTTTCGCACACAGATATTTTTAAAAAAACATATATTATATTAGATCTCCGCTTAGGTATCAGGGGAGGTTCTTGGTGTAAGTCAAGTTTTGATTTTTAAAATTTTCTATTTGACATTTCGGCACGATGATCGCGCTATCATTTTTTTATGTTGACATATATTAAAATAAAAAAACTGTTTGTGGGTAAATGCGACATCGTCGTAAATTTCACTTCGTTATAAAATATCGAAACCATTACCGTAAGAAATATGGTTTTTAATTAACAGTACTGATGTACTTAACAATCTGTTAGTGTATAGCTAATTATACTATTATGGGATACGACCTCGTAAGACGTTCTAGTACAATTTTCCCATAAAATGACCATTAAGAGAATATTTTTGTTCTCCTATTCTTACAGCATTATGTACCACTATGAAGACAAAATACTAATCTCTTGTTATTTTTATTTTCTATTGTATTTGAATGGCACATAACGTAATTAATATACAACACAAACTGCTGCAAATTCTTTTTTTTTAATGTTGAAATAGTACTTAAATTTGAATAAATCATAAATAGTTATAAAAACGAAGCTTGACTAGTTCAAAAAAGCCGTAAATATTATTAGAGTAGAAATAAATAATATCATTCTTAAATTTGAATTGTTCTATTTGAATGATAATGAAATTGAGAAAAATATTTTACATTATTAAGTGCATTAAAAAGTGATACTAAGTATGATGGATGATAAATATAATGGGTAATGGTTATTTATGGTACTTTTGGTTATTGATGATAATCGCAAAAACTGAGTTTCTCAAATGAAACAATAATTACTATAATAACTAACATTTACTCTTGTCACTCTGTGATATACAAAAATTAAAATAACTAATACTTATTTACACTATTTTTATTTAAATATATTTAAAAAATGTGACTACATGAATTGAAAACGTGTTATTGAGTATATTACTACGCAGTAAATTAGTTCATAGAAAAATATGAGGTTTATATCCAATCCATTCCTCTCCTCCAAAAAGAAGAGAGTTAATAAAATATTCTCCACAGTCCTTACACGAGGCTGGATCGAAGGGGTTAAAAAAACTGTCGAATGATCAGAGACACTGCAATTCTGTCAGTCTAAAAATACATTAATAACACTGTCTTGCACAGCGTCTCAAAAATATTTATTGGCAGTTAATTGTTGGTTTTTGAATTAAAATAAGTAACAATTCAAATTGTTCGTTACAAACAAACTTATTGCAATCAAATTGGAATAGAGGGTTAAAAAACTTTCATGTTTTATTGAAAAAAAGTCCAATTTTTCTTAATTTATCTGTCTCTCTATAACGCAACACACATATATGCTTACTCTCACTATGTGTGTTTAAAAGTATAAATTTAGAGTAAATTTTTAACTCACAGCACACAAACACTCTCACTATGCATCGTTTGCATGAGGCGTATTGAGTGAATGTTTTTCAGTAATATCTAATCAAAATAATCATTGTATTATTTGTCTTTCCGACGACGAGTTGTCGCTGTTTATACAAGAACCTTACGTAATCGAAAAAATATATGTAATACCATTTCACATGTAAATTTTGTATTGAAAATGATATCATAAATTAACCGTCGAATCCATTGAAAGTACTGATGAGTAATTTAATTGAATCGGATACGAATTACCCTGGGTGCGATCACTCCCAGACCGCAGGATATATCCATTGTATCCTTTTTGACCACCGCCCTGCCACCCCTAATCCCCTATTACCGATCTTATTAGGGCAATATTGAAATTTTCACTCTGGTAAGCACAGTATGTACCACGGGTATTTGTTATTTTAGTCATTATGCACCATTAGACTTGGGCGATTTTGAAATTGTCATCATAATATTCGAAATTATTATCGTTCGTGAAAATTTAGGCAAATTTAATTATTTTATCAATCTGACAAACCGATAGTTTAATGTTTCACCCAACTTATTAATTACCCTAGAACTGTAAAATCTTTTACGTAAAATTTACAACTTTAATAACATGAGAAGAGATTGATTCTTACCTCTATAAATTGTGGAGTAAATAACAAATACTAAGCTGAAGGCAAATTATATTATAAATATATTTATTATTTATAATAATACAACTTTATGCCGAATCGTCACACCTATGTAATTAAAAATGCTAATCAATATTTTGGCAAAAAAAATCGGCAAGTTCGGAGAACCAAGCGTCTACGATAGGACGAGGAATCTATCTCCATCTTGTCAAAAGTGCTCATATGTGTGTAAAAATATTGTGAATGTGCTTCAAAATTGCAAAATATCTCACAATGAACACATTGTACATATTGTTCTTTTGCAAAAATCACCTTTAAGTACATGCAAAATAATACAGCTGACAAAAATTATGATTTAATACTAATTACATTTTTTTATTTTTGTTTTAATTTGATAGAGCTGTTTCTCATACTGTTTTTATGCTCCCCTATAAAACTTAGATTTTACAAACAAACAGTTTTGCTATGAAAACGACGATATATACTATCACAGGATGGGTCTTCAAAATCAGCGATTACTTGATTTGCAATAAATATTGATTTATTTATTGAAATGACACTTCTTTTGTGCAAAAACAAAGTTTCATTCTTATACAAATAAAAATTTTTTTCACAAAAAGTTGACATTCGACATAGGGTCATTTCACCAATGGTCGGCCATTAAGCGACCGGTGTACTTTCAAAGGGGGTTTTGAGTCAATAAATGATAAATACATATTTTTTTGCTGTTTATCCATTAAACATCGATTAATTAATATAACCAACTAAAAATAAAGTAGTTAATATTGTACCAAGCATAAAATTATAGAAGTTTACAAAAAAATGCGAATTCTCCCAGTGCTTGGCCCTCAAAATCCAATGGTCGGTCTTTCGTTGCCCAGTTTTCATCACTATGAAACTTCATAAATATCTTGAACGAATTTACTGAGAGTAGTCAGAACAATAAAAAATATAATGATGCAAAGCATGACAATAAAGTATGTTTTTTTAGCGATCTACATACAACATGAATTTTTCGAAATTTGCGAAGTAAAAATGTGCTTTTTTATTGCGTACTGCATGATATAGGTTAGTATAGTGCAGATATACATTAGCAAAGTGGCAAGACTACCTACACAAATTTTAAAAAATCTGTTTTTTTAAATGTATCCACTATTATTTAAATTTTAAGCTCAAAATGTCACTGGCGACGGCTGACTTTAGGAACACTCGCCTTAAATAGTGATATATAGAAAACATCAATATTTCATGTTTAACCAAGACAGGAATGTATTGAATTGCCGCTAGGCTTAAGAGGCTGACAATTATATTAGATTTATAAACTTTATTATATAATAGTGTTTATGGATTATTTCACGAATTTAATTATAATATTATATTATAATACTGGCATTATATATAACTTCCTTTGTCGTGTAAGAACCGCGGAAACTATAATTTGGATGTAACTTAGTACTAGAATTTTGGGTAAACATTACACACGCAATGTAATTAAACAGATAAGAGAAATTCGCACTTAGGTGTTTAACGTGATAAATATAGCAAAACAATGTTGGTAAGTAAATATTTATGAGCGAATTATTTCACTTCCGTGAACGGGTAATCTTGTCTAAGAAGTTATTTGTTATGATATCGTATATCAAAAATTAGTCTGCTTATTAATATCGTTAGATTGTGAGTTTAAAGCAATGTTATCATCAGAAATACAAGGAATATTTTCTAATAATAAACTTTATCTTATCGCATAAATCGATTAATTTAAAGCTTCTTTCGATTGAAGATAATGATTATTGAACTCAAAAACAAAATTGTTTCATAGGTTATTCCACGTGTTGTTTACCTGATTATTTATTATAATACTGAGAACCTCTGGCAAAGACAAATTATACGAAACTGTTTTGTTCTTTAAGTCATGGATTTCAGTAATACGAAGCTGGGATTACAAAATAGATATTCATAATAATACCCCTTCAACATTTATTTGATGATAAATAAGTCAATATTATCTATTGTAGGATTGTGTACAAATATATTCTTATTACTGTGGTGTTTATCGTTTTCTTCTAAAAAAATATCCGCTCCTTATATAGTATATATGGCCACCACGCAAAATTAATGCATTTATGAAGTATGCATGCGAGACCTAATTACATTATTGCAGTAGATTCTCGTTTGTAACAGGTTGTATTACTACAAAATCGACAGTCTTTTTCGCCAATTGATGTAACCCTCAAAAAATACATAAATGAGTTAATGATTCGATTTCATTTCAAAGACGACAGAACAGATCTCGGCCAAATGGTGTAAATTAGAAAAACAAATCGACCACTTTTTGGATGGGAAACATCATTTTACATTGCTTTCAGGTTTAAAAATTCTAACCCTCCACTTGATGTAAGTAACTACTATATCGACACTCCCTACGTATAATCCCGTATCTGCAAACATTAGAATTGATAGAAAAGATTTATAACGTAACTCACCATATAATGTTTTCGATAAAAACAGTTTTTACTCTCTCCTGAACTATTTAAATCAATTTACATCAATTGGCCAAAACACCATCGATATTTTTACTGAATTTATTTTATTGGATTATTGAAAAATAAAATTACGTCTTATTATTCTTGCCATGGAATAAGCTGAATTGCAAAAGGTTATAATTTATTCTTGATCAAATTCGGTTCGAAAGTATTTCCGAGATTAATCGTAAGTGTTAAATGCAAATACTTCTTTTCAAACCCACTTACGATGCAATGTCAGCCATATAAAATACTAATAACGTTTATTTCTTCAATTTAGAAACACATTGTCTGTGAAATTTCATCAATATCATATTATACCATTTCGTAATCACTCATGCCTCATGGGTATGGCCACAGTTTGCTGCGTAAACGTCAAGATACCTGTCGTTTACCCACAATATTATTCATAGTGTGGCCGTGATTGTAATACTTTATTTTTTATGGTTTCTTCACTTTTTAGAAAAAATAAACTGTACGATCAAAAGATAAAAATCCATTACAGCTTAGCATCGGACCAACAACTTGATGAGAATAACGTTTGTTTTTCTTTATCATTATAACGGTGCCTTCTCGGGCACTACGTATACATAACGGGTGGTGGCGAGCATTCAACTTAAAATTTTGTCTGGTGATATTTATCTAGTGAAAACAATGCTCTGTTTATAAAAGCAAAAATTTACCTATTTCATTCAAATAACTGAAATTCTATAAAGATTACATTGAAATTTTAGTTATCAAAAGCTTTTATTGTGTTTTTTTTTTAATTCAAAAAACTTCGAATAAGTATTTTGTTTTTTTTTAATATACGCAATTTTAAAAGACAGTAATGTTTTCAAATTTAACACATTCTAACCCCATAAAGAATATTGTATTTGAAAGCTACATCTCGAATATCTTTAGCAATTCTACCGCTAGCTCAATAAAAAAAATTGATCCGCCCCTGGGACTAAAAATCTATTTAAGGTTAAATGAGATCAATAATATCAAACGTAAGTCCTTCGAGCTTATCAAACGTATAATCTTTTAGCGACTATTATTAATTACTTGAAATTTACATTGAATTACATGTATATAAATATATATATATTGTAGATACTAGAGAGAATATTTGAGAAAATGTCTATGTTTTGATAATATCAAGGTGTTTTGGCCAATTGATGTAAATTGATTTAAATAGTTCAGGAGAGAGTAAAAACTGTTTTTACCGAAAACATTATATGGCGAGTTGCGTTATGAATCTTTGATATGCACTCCTGTAAATTCTCATGTTTGCAAATACGGGATTATACCTAAGGAGTGTCCATATAATAGTGGCTTACATCAAGTGGCTTACATCAAGTGGCGAGGACAGAAACCTAAAACCAATGTATAATGATGTTTCCTTTCCAAAAAGTGATCAATTTATTTTTTTGAGGGTTACATCAATTAACCAAAACACCGTCGATAATAACGGCCAAACGAACAAGCTAAACTATGTGGAAAGGTGGCTGAAACTTCTCTACGAAGCAGCGTGATGATAAAAATTACAAAGGTTTTTGTTAAAAAAGTGTAGATTTAATTTTATAATATGTATTAATTAAATTATTACAAACAGTTTTTTTGCAATGAATTTTGATGTGTATAACTCATTGATAATAAATATAATAATGTCGTAAATTCTTGAATGCCTGACACTCAACTGGTTGGACGTCAAACAGTAAAAGAAGCCATTAATTAAGTGACACTTGCACTCAACGGGTCATCGGACACTCCCAGTGGGAGCATAAAACGATTCCAGAATTCAGTTTCGGCCTTATTCAAATTCGATTAATCCATTACCCAGTGACAAAGGAAGCAAACGAGTAATTCACTTCGGAAAATAATACCTTTTTAGAGCTATGACAAGGGTTTCATAATAGGGGTGCAATTTTTGTCTTGCCATCGAGGCAAAGTATTGCAAAAATATTTTTAATTTGTAGTTGAATTCACCTAGAAACTATTAAAATTTACATTACTTATCTAGTTATTTTTTTCATCACGTTTGATTTTGTTACAAAAATAAATTAAATAACCCTTTTATATTTGAAAGGTTTTACACTTTTGAACTAGAATTATAATATTAATTACTCACTGCTGCACTTAAATTCTCTTAAAACTCTTTTAACCTGGCTGCTTCGTGCGCAGCCCAGCTAAAAAAAGACACCATCTCTTGAGAAAGTTGGAATCCAAAAATCCTATCAAAGTGGTTATAATTTGAGACATCGACTGAGGGTGCTTGATGGACTTTCAATATCAAATTTGAATTGTTGAGATTTTCACGATAGTGACGAAATACATGAAAATTTACAAAATCTCAACAATTCAAATATTGTTTTATTAGTATGAATACATATTTTTTTTTATTTCTATACACTATTTCGTGGTATGGTAAAAGGAATATAAAATATTTTATACGAGCATTGATTGAAAAATGATTTTTAATGTATTAATAACAAATAAAAGTAAAAGAAACACGCAATATAGCTTCTACTTTAGGCCCGGTATGTCCTACATTAAATTTGTATAATAAAAGTCTGAGGTTTAATTTCGCAGAACAACTGGAAATTAATCGTTATAATCAAGGCAGTTTTCTCCTGAATGACCAAACAAACATAAATTCACCACAATTATAAATTATAAGAAACTTACGTAATTAAATATAACCAATAACGTTTCAATACATTCAGTTTAACGATTAATTAATAATACTATGCATGTTCCTTTCTCAAAAACACAATTATAACGTTAAATATTTAAGATAAAAGTTATGGTGTTGGAATAACCGAGATGAAATACTATTGTCTATCTTTTCTAACTTAAACAGTATAGTCTTGTCGATGACATGAAGCCGAAATAGCTATCAACTAAACAGTAGAATTTTCTGGAACTGAATACCTTGATATTTTATACAATAACAATAATAAACTTCTGATAGGAAAATATTGTTTTGTGAGTTAAAAGTTTTGCAGTACAGACTGACGGACGGTATTACTTTTAGTTTCTAGATAAAGGTGCATTGCACGTATTTCCTAATACATCTCAAATATTACGTATGAGTCATAGATAGGCATCATATTGAATGGGGAGAATATTATTTTTTTTTTACTGAAAATGGTTTCGGATAAATAGAAAGTCCCGTTCAGCATTTCTGCGACCCCTGAATATAGTTTAACGCACGAGTGTGACAGCCGCGTGAAAAACACGTATTCTCATTGCTTCGCCAAATCCGCGCAAACCGGCGGTAAAACAATTAATTGTCCGACGGTTGAAAGGCGGGTCGAGGGACTTCAGGGTGTGCTCAGTGGTGGACGCAAGAACAAGGGTCTGATAGATATAATCGAAAACATTATATTTTATCGGGCGTATATGGACTCTTTTGTCTCTATTGTTTATTATAATCACTTAGAAAATAGATAATTCTGCTCGTTATTACAGTGATATGGACTATTTTGTTAAGGGCCGTGAAGCTACACCCGCATAACAATGAAAATCATTTGGATACAGTGAAAATACCTTATTTGATGGTTGTGAAAATGACAACAATAAATTTCGTCGTTTTTAACCGCATTTTCAACAATTATTAAAATTGTAATAGAAGAATCGGCATGAAATGGAAAAGTTTTATTATTAATTTATAGAAATATAGTTTCATAAAGTAATGTATCTTTTTTTTTGTTAAAATATCTAGAAGAGTTTTATTGACCTCATATAATATATATATATTTATTCAAAAAAAATTATTCGAACGAAAACTTCTTGTTACTCAGTTACTCGACGTAATTTTTTTGAAAGAATAGCGATAGAAGAACAGGAGTAGGACAGAACTAGCTGTTAACAAATCGATCTCGCTTTCGCTCTGTCTTTAGGACATCACGAACATTCATGCCGAACAGAAGCCCATAAATCGATTGAAGATCCGCAACCACTACACCGTGAACCTGAGTTTACAGAATCGCTCCATTAATTATTTTGTTTGAAAAATTTTAACGATCTGAACGTCTATGTTGATAATTTAAAATATCCAGCTCATCTGTACTGAATCCAACACATTGTTCATTGAATAAGCAGAAATACATCACTGTGGGGGGTATACCAAAACCAGAGTATGAAAATAGACCGCCGGGTGGTTGTCAAGCCTGTCGACCGGGGCGCAAATCTACGAGGGGTGGGTCACAGCTCCCGCTAGATTGCGTACAAGGAAATTGAGTTACCTTACGCCGGTAAATAATTGCTCGTGACCTCTTACATATGAATGAGACGCTTGTGGTCGCCTGACGACTCTAACATTAAATTCTCTACGCGACAAGGCTTAGCGGGTATTACATTTTAAGTGTATTTGAAATTTGAGCACTATATATCAAGCATAACATATAATCCAGTTGCCCCATTTTTCTTTGTGTAATAGAATCTTTTTATTCTAAAAAGAAAACAAATTTCTTTGTACTATATCTACATGTTTATAATTCTCATGATCGGTTTTTCTCATCGCGAGCATTATCAACTGATAAAACAATAATCATAACAAATATATTTATGTCAAATTTATTGTTAATAGTTACAAGGTATATCAAATAATGTGGAAGTAGTATAATATATAACAAATTTTGTTTTGTTTTTAAAGCATTATTGGCCTCTGCTGCCAAGAATTGACAGTAAACATTAGGGCATCCAATTCAGAATCCTTTTTATTATCCTGGGATTTCAAGATTCATAATTTTTCAATCCCGTTTTCATGTTTTAAATTGTATTGTATTTAAAAAAAAATGTGTCCATAATGGCTTCAATTGGAATAAATGTATGAATAGTTTTTTTTATTTATTTAGAACCGACCTTATTTTTATTATTAGTGAAAAGGTTTAGTTTATTAACAATAGTTAGTTTTTCTGACAAAATAATGCAAAATAAAAACAATAAAATATTTTTACGTCAAAAATATCTGTTCCTGTCTACGGCATTTACGATATATGAGGAGAGAGACCTCAATTCATATTAAAGTATTGATTATGTAGATATTATAAAAAATATGTATATTAACAAACTAAAGGGCACGTTTAAGTTAATTAAAAATTATTTAATTTGAAATATGAATTTTTTTTAAGTGAATCTCGTGATAACGAGATTGACTAAATACCGGATTGCAAACGCTAGTTAACACCTTACAAGCAAATCTTTCTATAATAAACACATTCTTTTAGTTGTGTAAACATCGATTTATCAACATTGTTGAATAATATATGTTTATATAACCGTAAATGCGGATATAATAAAAAATATATAGAAGCATTTCGACAAAAAAAACTTGGCTCCCCTTTGCAAATTCCTTGTTTATAGTTTATAGTTTTTTTTATCCTCAATTAAACAAAATTTTCAATATATAACAAGTTACTATGTTAAATTACTTAGAGCTTTCAAATTTTAATATTTAATCGAACCAAATTAGAAATACAACTAATTCAGACAACTTTTTAAAAACTTTTGATGGAGTTTGCTCAAAATTATTTTGGCAAATAAAAAATACCGCTCTAATAGAAACTCACAAAAATTTTGTGTTCCATCTATACTAAATGTTTGTGTTTGTGTCAAAGTGGGACAAATAGAGGCTTGCAAATTATTTCTACTCAAACCATTTGTGTACACGTGGCAGTTTCGTTCTATGGCTATCTTTTTTCTATATCATAATAAGGTAAAAATAACATACTTTATTAATTTGTTGAGAGCTTCATTATTTTGGCTTCATGGCATCACCAGAACTATAGTAGTTCTGACAAATTAATAATATTCCTGTGGAACTAAACGCTTTCGTATTTTTACCTTATTGCTATTTTTACAAATAATTATTAAATGCTGAGATGGAAGATAGCTGGACTACTTGCTGCAAAGTCAGCAACAGTTGTAGCTTATTAGCTGCTTTAGTTAATAAATAAATAATTTAAGATATAATTTAAGACATCGGCTGATGGTGCTTGATGAAATTTCAATGTCAAATATGAAAAAAAATTTAATTTAATAAATAAATGTTTATTTTGTGATTAATTTGCTTATACAGATTAAAATACAATAAAATATCAATCGAAAATATTCTTACTTTACAATTGTTTATGAAGCTATTTAATAGCTGTATCTTTATCTTATATACTATAGCCCAGACCGCTCCGTAGACGTTGTATTATTATCACATATCACATGCATGTATGAAAGTGTCTCATGACCTAAGCGTTCGCAGTGTATATATAAAATAAAATATTATATAATGCACACACAGTTCCGACGTACTAACTACTTTAGACGTTCAGTATTTCAATTTTAATACCGTCATCTATGACGGGTACGGTTACTAGTTATAAATATGTAGTGAATTATATTTTTTGTCTGAAATACAATAATATTTTTTAGAAAACTTTAAACAATCGTATAATTTACTTTTTTCTGAATGTATAGACAAATTTTAAATATACATCCACTTCCACAATCATATTTAAGCATTGGTTACGGTTCTGCGTAATAAGGATAGCAGTGCTCTGCCCTGCCTATTCATCAATTCGCGGGCTTATCTCTTACGGTCAGTCGGGAAGTGGAATCTTTATATGAAAAACCCTTTACGAATACCCAAGCCTTCGGTATTTAGATACCCAGGAAAATTTTGATGGGACACTACAGTGGCGTGCATTTTTATTTGTTATAATAAAATTCATTTTACATTCTAGTAAAAGTTTAAGCCTGGAGAAAGTTTATAAATGATGCCAATACAATACAAGAATATCAGCAATAAAATTAACGAAATTCACTTTGTTAACTACCACCATAAAAAGAGTAAATTCGTTTGTAGCCACATAATATAATAATGAATTAAATCTCTCAATATTTTACAAAACTGTTCTTTTTTTCACAAAACTTTCATTCTGATGCCTTTGACATTATTAAATAGAGAGCTGCGTTATATCATAGGTTTAATAAAATAATTCAAAAGCTTCATCTATAGTGAATACCTCCGTATTTCACTCAAGCATCCTTTTATAATACCATGCTCATTTTAGAATAATAAAACAGTAAAAACAACATGCCTGTGGAACTTCTACAGGCTTGCTTATAAAAATTTCCGGTATTTTTTATTGTAATTTAATTTTCAATGATCATTCTCATGACACGTAAATCATCTTTGTTACAGTGACAGTTTTTTTTAATATAACAAAAGCTTCAGCGCATTTGTATGGAAAAGAAAAAATATATTTTCAAAAGTACGAATTGACAACTTTCTTCGTAAAAAAAATGATTATTTGACTGGTTTTAGGATACAATAGAGTATTTTATATATTTAATATAACATATTCATAACCTTGTCACCATAAACGTCACACTTAGTTACAGAAATAATGAGTTACAAAGTAATCAATTACAATTTTATAATTAATCCAACGAATAAGATTAAAATAATTGAAAACAAAACGAGTGATCAACCATGAGTAATCCATGAGTTCAAATATTCGTATGGAAAATATTTATGAATTGTGCATGGCTGTCTTTGATGTTTACATTGTCTCCCACCGATCCGATAATAAAAACTAGAGCGATTATCTCAATAACAGTCCTTTCCTAGCTTCATCCTTATATTCTTACATTTATTATACATGTCAAAAAAGTAAGGTCTAGTAACTGAATAACAACCAGTCCTCGTAAAATCTATATTAATACGCATATGATGCATTTATCACATTTAATATGTTGACTGTCAGTTATTCTTGGTGGTAAAGTATTGTAGTTATAATTTTTTAGCTTATTTCTGATCAATAAAAAAAACAAATACTCTACATTATCAGAAGTAGACATGAATGAAGAAAAAAAATTTTATTCTAAAGGTAAGCACAATACAGCTGATGCCAATGTGCCATGCCAATAAATATAATAATGGCAGTTAACGAAATAAAAAAAAACAATTTTAGGGAATTGATACAAACAGATTACAAGTAAATATCAATTTTATATACATTCAAATAAGTGTAATATTCCAGGAAAACGACGTTTATCAAAAAATAAACTTTCACTGAAAATTAGTTATTTAGATTGGCACTAATTTGATTGAATATTTTAGGGATTCCCCGGACGCGACACTGGCGGGGAGACGAAGCGGCGGTGTTGCTATCGCAACAGGATACCGGAGATTGCAAGCGGAATAAGTGTTTAGGAGACCGACTTGAAATTAAGTGCGAAACTTTGGCCGTTGTACCCCCTTTGTAATTTCCCTGCCAGGAGATGTCCCGACCCGGAGCTAAATCACTCGGGCCGGTTTACTATTACACTCGAATTCGTCGTGGAACATTGATAGCAATGCCTAATGAAATATTTATGTGCGTCGTATTTGTAGATATCAGAGGTAAATCTTCGCCAATAACCCCAGGAACATGTCAATTAAATTATTACAAAATGGTATTTTGCTAGTCCTACTTAGTTGCGTGCTGGAGAGTTCGATTAAGCACTTTTATGAATTGTTTTTTTCGATTCATGGATTAACTAAGTAGAACTCCATTACAATAAGTTAAAAAGGTAGCATAGTACTTAGTTGTCTCACAAGAATTTTGGCCTCACAATATCTTAAGAACAACGGATTTTGTCAACATATTTATACGCCTGCATTTATGGAGTCGGTAATTAATAAGAATTGTCAGTAAATAATTCGGTAAATGATCACTATACACGTAGTCAGTCAATAAAATAATCGGTCAGTAATTTATATAAAATGTTCAGTTATTATATTGAACGGTATATAGATATTTGTATACAACAGTCAATTTTTTAATTAAACCTAACCTTTTTTTATTTGGCAATATCGTGAATTTGGCTCAACACAATGTTTTTTTTAAATCCATCTCCACTCCCAATGTGGAGCATATGGTCTCCTAATGGAGGTATCTTAACAGAATTTTTCTATGATAACTACTTGTTACTCATTCGCTTCTTTTTTCGAAGAGAGTAGGGATAGAAGGATAGAACTGGGACAGGACTAGTGAATAGCTAATCGCTCTCGCTATGCCCCGTGAGGATCGGATGTGTGGGAGGGAGTTTTCAGACATCACTAACACTCAGACTATGAACGGAAATCCATAAATCGATTGAAAGATCAATTTATGAAAATTGAACCCGAGACATCCGTAACCGTAGCCAACGACGCTACCAACTACGCCACGAACGCCGACAACTCATAATTATTATATGACCATTAATCGAATTAGTTACTTACAAAATAATTAGTTGCCATATTATTACAAATTTTTAGTTATACACGTTATACACGTGGTCATTTTACTTACTTTAACGCAGTGGTGCACAGCCTATTTGAAGTTTATCCATTATCTAATTTTTCACGGGCCACAGAGAGAAAAAGTATTGGAAAATAATGATATATTTTACGAGACAAGATATGCATTTTATTATTTTTAATTTAATAATGACATAATTTTACTAATAATAATTTGTTATTTTGATTTGCGCATCGCGGTTTGTGTATCACTGCTCTAACGTAATTAGTTTTATTTTAATAAAATTTATTTAATGTGGATAATTTTGGTTCTAGAGAAAACTTCTAATAATGGTATAAGGAATGGTGCTGGAATGATGATGGGTCTGTCACAAAATATGTAATTTTCTCTAATCTTTTACTGCTCAAGTAATTGAATTGCAGTACTTTGTTGCAGAAATTTAACTGTTGGTTGATAAATTGTAATTTATATTAGAATCTCACAAGAGATTATGGCTTTAGTTGTGGTGCTCACTGGCTCAAATTGACATCTAGGACATTTTCAAAAAAATATTTTTTTAATCGGTGAATCAATTTGTGTTTGAAAGCATGGATGTTGGTAATGTCTGAAATTCTAAAAATGGGGCATAGTGGCAGCGATTAGCTAAGCACAAGTCCGGCCCTACTCTTTTATCGTTACTCTCGTTGAAAAAAATATTATTAAGCAACTGATTAACAAGTTGTTCTGCTCAGATAAGCTTCATTAGAAGTCCACGTGCTCCTAATTGGGAGACAACATGGTTAAAAATAAAATTTCCATGAATATATGTTTTTAGTGTGGAACATATGTATTAACTCACAATTTCCAAAGGAACGATCGGGTCAGAAAATGTTTTAAACATCTCGCTTACATCCATATCTTCAGACACAAACTAAGTATATATTTCAAAAATTATAACATAGGCTTAAACACCTGATCAAAGATTCAAAAAAAAAAAAAAATGATTCGTAATTATTGACAATCTATTAAAAATTGCACGCATTCAACTCTGCGTATATTAGCTTTTTTTTTTTTAAATAATTTTCTTGTTCAGCAAAATGAATGGTTTATTTATTCAAACCAGGCTTTTCTAAGTAATGTTGAATTATTATTAACCAGCTAAACTTTATTTTACAAAATTAATATCAATTTATGAAATTGGGCCAACGCTATACTCGTAATTTCTTAATTTATATATAATGAATTTGCATCAAAGGGCGTGGGTATCTGTGACCTACCCTACTTACTCATTGAATTTGGTGATTTAAGTAATTGGCTTGCAGCTGATTTTAAGGATCCAACCCTTCTACCTACCCCATCTCAAAAGGTAGGTTGAGTGATTGACTTAAAGTCAATCGTTTAAGATACCTGCTCTTACACAATACGTATTCTGTAAATGGTAATATAATATAATTAATCCAGACATTTAGCTCTAAGCAATTTGCTATTGCTACAGTCAAATCTCTGTATACTTTTTTTCAGTGAGACTGCAAAAAACATTTGAATGATGTCGAAAAGGTTACTTTGGAATACGACAGGTTTTAAAAAATAAATTACGTTTTAACACATCACATATTATGGTTAATTATCGTTATCAATTGAACAGATAGAACAATTGTTTTTTTTTGATTGATTGCATTGGAATTTACTTGGTGGAACTCCATTATAATAGGGAAAAATAAAAAAGTATTTAGTTTCACAAAATTGTAAAGTAGATAGTTGATATTTTGGCTTAACATCACCGTCAGAACTGTACTTATTTTAGCTAAGCTATATAAATATACTGCTTAGAGGAGATATTGTATACAATATTGTGTCACCTCACGTATTCAATCATCATAATATGTATATAAAATTAAAATATTTAACGTACAAATTATGTTTTTGGAAAAAGGAGCTTTCGTGGTATCATTAATTATTGTTTTACCATATCCTCCCCCAATATGGAGCCTATGGCTTCGTATTAGTTTTTCTGCGAGGACTACTTGTTATTCAGTTTCTCAACCTCTTTTTTTCGAAGAGAGTATCGATAGAAGGACAGGGCTAGGACAGGACTAGTGGTTCGCTAATCGCTCTGGTTACGCGTCGATTCATAGAATATGAATCGGAGGGAATTTTAGACATCAAAAACATCTATGCCTAAGAACATAAATCCATAAATCGATTAATAAATCAATTGATGAAACTATCCGTAACCATAACCAACGACGTTGACCGCTGCACCATGGAGCCGACTCGTTAACTGAAGTGATAATACGTCAACAATAATTTTTAATAATGTCTAATGCAAATTGTTGTTTTAAATTGTTTTTATTTTTAAATAAAACACAATTTTACATTCACTGATCGAAATCGGTATACTTTATATCGACGGTGTTTTGGCCAATTGATGTAACCCTTAAAATTGAAATTGCTCAGGAGAGAGTAAAAACTGTTGTTATCGAAACCATTATATGGTGAGTTACGTAATTTTTGAAATTCACTCCTGTAAATTCTTCAGGATTCTACGAAGGGAGTGTCGGTATTATAGTGGCTTACATCAAGTAGCCGGGTCAGATTTTTTAAACCTAAAACCAATCTTCAGTGATTCTTTCCTCACAAAAAGTGGTCAATTTGTTTTTCTAATTGATATAATTTGGCCGAGACCTGCTCTGCCGTCCTTAAAATGAGATGCAATCTTTAACACATTTTCTTATTTTTGCGGGTTACATCAATTGGCCAAAACACCATCGAGTCATTATGATTTAACTGAAATTAATGTTTTTCTTTTTTAAAAAGCATGATTTCTTTTCAGAATTTTCAGAAAACCTCATTTATTTTCATTAAGTCAAAAAAATAATTGCATATTTAAGCAATCAAAAGTGACACGTGTATTGAAGATTAAAAACAAACAAAAAACGAAAACCGACGAAAAACGTTTTCCGGATAAGCCGTTCTTAAAATCTGGAATAAAATAATAATTATTTCCCCAAAAAGAACATCGACGTTCATAAACACTGAATAAAATAATAAAATTTACGTTTTATTTTCTGCCGGGAAAATTCTTAAAGTATGGTTTCTTGGAAAGCGTGCTTACTTATTTATAGTTCGATCTACCCTTTACAGCTTGAAGCTGTAACCAGGTGTCTTCGAGAAAATAATTGTGCACACAGGGGTTAATAAAAAATATTATATTACATACAACAAGACGTTAGAAACATTATTTATGTATCATGGGAATGATTTCAAATTTCCTTTAAACATGCTTATAAATTTAAATCATCCATACATTCATGCAGTGTTGATAGCAACTAAGTCTTCTAATCCCGGAATACCGATCAATTATTCAATCTCATAATCCCGGGATTGTCTAAATATCAATCCCGGAATTTCGGGATTCACCGTAAATGCTACAAAATAATTCACATATCAAATTAAAACTTCTTGATTAACTACAACGTGTACCTCGGTTTGTTCATGAACATAGTTTTTTGTAATACTCGTATAATTAATATAAATGTATTGTGGTCTTACTTCTTCTCATATTTTGTTACAGCCGTTCTTTACCAATTTGAAATGGAGGACAAATTAAGACCGCTTCTTAAATGGATGGAGGACAATATTTCCAAGTCGAATTGAATGACATGTCTTCTTTTTGGATACCATCTGGTAAAAACTACTCTAATAATGCAAAAAATATAAAACGGTTTTGATCATTATGGTTTTTTTTTGATCTGATTTAAAATTAATAAAAAAACCATTCTAATGCCCAAAAAATTGTTAAATAATATAAACATTCCAATTTAAGTAATAATTAACACATATAAAAGTTTAAATGTAGAATTTAATACATGAAATTACACTTAATGACCGATCCCTGAATCATAAAAAGGGTTCAGGATTAGATGCCCTAATAACAGAGTCATTTTCCTCTTTTTGGATAACCGGTTGATGGAGTCTCTTTACATTAATTATTAAAGGGTAAAAACAATATGCCCGTCGCGTAGCCGAGTGTTGAATGCTGTTGGGAATGCACGGTATTCGAATACCCAAATAGAAACATGCAAACATTGGTTACAATAGATTTATTTTTTTCTGAAAAGCGTATATGTGTTTCATGTTTCAATTCTCACTTGTACACTGACTGAGGGCGTAAACACAGCAATAAACTATCTCCTAGCCCTTTCTTTACCCTCTCCAAAGAGAGAGGTTGAACAACTGACTTCACAACAAAACCTCATTAAAAACTTCTGAGGAGTAGCTCCGCCCTAATAGGATTCCATAAGCGTTGTATTTGTACTATATAACAGACAATACATGTATAAATCTGTCTGTCAATCACAATAACTCCTCCCAAACGCTGAACAGTAATGACATGAGATTTGCACATGTAATTCTGGCTGTCATTTCTATGTCAACTGTGTTATTTTCAACTTTCAACATTATTATTAACTGAATACTGAGTGTTACATTAGATACCGTCCATTGTTATATTTACAACGTTAGCTTGCACCAAAATAACGAAATAAAAACACCAACGTCGAAATGTAAAAAAGATATTTAATAAATGCTAGCTAATAATATATTAAAAAAAAAACAAAAATCGAATTACTCATAGTTCTGACAATGTTCCAGCTTGTTAATAACAAATAAATGAATCGTTTTAATACGAGCTTTAATTTCCAGTAATGTGGTGAATATTATTTCCATTTCAAAAATGTTCTAGGTTAAAAGTAAACTTAATTTGTCATTAATCAGAGTCTCTGAACGCATTTTAATAATCTCATTTTTTACGCCTTGAATATATCGTCATCATACTAGAAGAAAATTATAGTTCTGAGTTCTGAGTAACCAAAAAATGAAAATACGAGCTTTTAGAATAAAGCCTCTATTTTCTATATTTTATGTTAAATACATATTCATATCAACATGTCAATGGATTCATGGTGATCAGGCACAAATAAAATTACGGACACGGATAACTGACTACCCGTGGGTAGTTATCCATTGCTTTTGAGTTATCTGCCAAGGAAATACCGGATGAGATGGATTTAAACGAGAATGAGCTTAAATATTTTGAATAGTTTGGATTTAGAATACGTTGAATTCAAATGTTCGGCACTATAGACAAATAAATTTAAAGATCTTTGCAAGTATCTTGGAAACACAGAACACTATCACATTAATGCAATATCGTCATGCTGGGCGTTATTACCACGAAAAATCCATTCAAAAAGTCAAAAAATTATCAGCACTATCATTTGGTTGAACATATTCTTGTGAGTAAACATTTTCTTCAATGTGTCCAGAATACTATGCAAAATAAACTAATACCAGAAAAGTTTGATTCCTGTGTTCGATTTAATTCAACTACTTATTTGCCAAAAAATATTCAAAAAAAATTAAGTACCAAGAAAGCTACTAATAAAAATATTATACTATATGTATGTTTTTATTAAATAAATTTTTATTTACATTTACATATCGACCGTGGAAAGAAAAAAGGACGCACCCCACACACAAGAAATATTGTGTATAACCCAAACAAAACGTGTATTAAATTGTATACACTGTGATTATTGAAAAAATATATTACGAAAAGACTTTTAATAAGTCATTTCTACATTCTTTATATTATTATATTAACATATAATATATCAACCTTATATAATATGTCCACTTTACTACAGTCGATATATTATATATCTATATATAAATATAGTGTGTCAGGATGTTTCGTGTGAGCTATACACAATATTTTTTGACGTGGACTACGTCCTTGTTCCTTGTCAGAGTCGATATGCAATATACGTATTAAATATATAATATACACTGTTTGATTAAAATGAAATTTCTTATTTAGCAGTAAAAATTAGTTTTAAACTTTTACCCAATAAAAATTATTTTTTTCAAATTTTCAATCTTTTACACGGTCTCTCAAAAGGTTGCCAACCACTGTACTAGACAAAGAATTGATATCCATGAATCCCATTATGAATTTATCTCATTTTAGTCATTTCTCATACTTTACCAATATCTGGCAATATTGCGGCCATATTTTTAACGTAACCTAACCCACATTGGCATCTTGAAATCGTCATGTGATTCACAGGTTCTCCATGCTGATTCCAAGTGTGGCGTTATTACCGCAAAATTACCGTTGCAAGTAAAAAGTACTTACATGTAATATTGCGGATAGAAAACTTACGAGGAATTGTCAAGACGTTGATTAAGAATGAAATGGAACATAATCATGAAGTTCTGCATTGTACGGAAACTCCCAGTAGGGCGTGACTGCACATATCCTCTTTATTCTTCTTCAGTGCATCGTAAATAGCTTTTTCTTCTCAGTGACGTACATAATATATGTTGAGCTAGAGTTTACAAGAATGTATTACTTTGATGTCACATGATAATACGTTTTTAATGGACTAATGGCAAAAGAAAATATTGGGTAGATGATAATAATAGCGCCCGGGATATGTTTTAATTACGTTAGATCAAGTCGATGAAAAAAGACAAAATCACAAACACCTAAATTGAAAAAAAAATTTAATAATCGGGACATGAAACTAGACCGACCTGATTGCTAGAGAGGAGTTCTTACCACTAGACCACAGAGGCTGACGATTATGACGATTTTATATATGTTGATTATCAAATAAATTAAAATTATAATATCTTCCATAGCTTCCGTAAAAACACTTTGTATATTTATTTTTAATAATAAATTCACACCATTGTTAGAATTGAACTAACATCGGAAAACAATTCTTTAGTATGAAGCATTTAGTTTCAAAACGCACCTAAAAAGTGTTTACAGAATTCAGATTTAGATACATGTATTGAAAAAGATGTTTCTGCCGTTTCTACAATAAAAGCCATAGTTTAGTAATAAAAAATGCCAAAAACTCAATATTTCCGATTAAAATTTAAGGGTCATTTAAAACTCTTTAAAATAATTAAAGCGTCAATTAAAATTCATCTTAAAATGAATCAGCCAATCAACGCATTCGTTGACAGACAATTAAGACGAATTTTGATAAATATTTTACTAAAATACGTTTTAAAATTCCATCATAATACACAAAGTTCACTAATTCGATAGATATGAGTTTTCCCCATTTTTTTCGAAACTGATAAAAAAAACATTTTAGCGAGTTTAAAACTAAGCGCTTCAAATGTAAATTAACAATTTGATATAATTAACAGCAACCATCAAATCGTAACACCTGTCGTCATCCTGCCGACTGATCTCTGGACAACATCATTCGTTCTCATCAACAGCATCCGTCTCCACCGCTTAATCACGTCAAGCAACAGCTTTGGAATCGTATTCCTACATTAGTATGCATATTTCTGTCAAAAATTAAAAAACAATTTTTTGACTTTTTCTTAAAATTGAATCGTAGATAGTTCCATTTTTTATACTATACTTCTTAAATAAGAAATTAAGGTATTGCCAGTGGCATTTTTTTCTTTGGGTACCTGGTGCGTAGAGAGAGAAGGTACACAAAATGACTATACAAAATATATGTGTTTTGAGAAGATAGGAAATACATTTAATAATCAGAACCACCTCTCTCGCTTACATTGGCATTCACTAAAAACTGATTGCAATTCATGTTTGAATAATATCTGTTTATAAAAGGTATATTCTATTCATTTTCAAATCTTTATTATTTGCTAATGCGTGATGCAACCTCTGGCGAATCATGGTAATGGACAACCATGCTTCAGAGCGTATTAAGACAGTATGGGCATATTTTTCAATAGACTTCATTGATTTTTTGTAAACAATAATTCTTCTTTCATATAACATCGGAAATTCAATTTTGTATCTTCCACATACTATAAATGTGTTTTCTGTGTCAATACAAGATTGTGCCGGTTACATTCGTTATTTTTATTAAGCCGCTGTTTCACGGCCGCCTTCCATAACGCAATAACGATAAAAAAAACAAACTAATTTACTCTTCATGTTCTTGGCCCGATCTTTTAACCACACACATCATGCTAAAGAAAAGAAAAGATAGAGATAGAAAGAAAGACAAAGTAACTTGCTCAGCCGCTTAGTTTAAGCGATATTAAGTATCCTGTGTATATCTATTCAACTTGGCCACCTTGAAAAAAAAGTAACGCATTTGATGCTAAGGGTATCGTTACAAATCTGACTCTTTCCTAAGCCGCCTTCTCTGCGGTACAATACAAATCAAAGTTGGTCAAACTTCTATAAAAACTTTCCCTATATCACAAAAGTCATTGTGTCCTTAGTACATAAACGCCACTGTTTAAATGAATGAATGCAACTGTGGTGTGCATTTACGGGAAATTTCCACGCGAATGCGCTTCCGCTGAAGCTGAAAGAGTTCTTGAAGTATAGAATCTACTAACACAGGAAACAGACCGACCCAATTGTCACACAGTGTGAAAAAATAGAGAATTCTTCACAATATTGCACGTCATAAAAATTGACACATATTTATATTTTGTTGTGATGTTAATAATAGGTTATTTAGTTATTAGCTGATGCCGTAGCAGAGTGATAAGGCTTCAAGCTTTAACTTTATTGAATCAATTGATAAATTTTCCACATAACGCTCCAAGCTAACCGCTAATCCTGTCCAACCTCTATCACTCTATACCTACTCTCTTTGAAATAGATAAGTTGAGCAAGTGAGTAACAAGCTGCTATTTAAAAATCCCTCCGTTAGATGCTCTTCATGTGCTTCACATTGGGAGCGGACATAGTAAAAAAAAAATGCAAACTTATAATAATACTTATACAATGCAGAAGAACTTGGATACACTTCCACATAAAAATTTCCGCTGCCGTGTTACACGAATTGGTGGATATGTCTGACAATCACCTACCCAGATCTCAGCAGCGCCTCCCAAATGTTAAAAATATAAACAACGGTCCCGTTGAAAAAACACTATTTTTAGGTTTTCTTCCGACTTAATTACAATATAATATTTAGCCTAGAGATGCAATAAAAAGGTATCTAAGTCTTTAAAAAACCAAAATTTTCCATAAAATAATAATGTTAAATATAACCAATGGTAAGTTTTCGAACGAAAAGTTTCGTCGAGCTATATAAACTCAATATTATTTTGTTCATTGTGACAGAGGTTTTTATCTATTGTTTTTTTTTTATTCATTGTACTGAATAGTAATAAATATTTATATATATAAACAACTATATTTAGCACAAAACATAATCTGTAACCGATTCATCGGTAGTCGGTCACTTAGTTTATTAGTGCTACAAATAAATGATACTTTTTGAAAAAATGCTCTCCTTAAAACAACGACTTTCATTAAGTTTAACATACTCTGTTTTATAAACTAATGAGAGCTGGTCAAAAGAAATCCGATGACTATTTTCGGCACTCCGCTGCTCCGTTGGGTTCCCCTGACATTACATTTTTCACCGAACGGAGTGAAGTTTTCGACAGGTTGATGTGCGTCAAATGTCGTCTGTGGAAAAAGCATTTCGCGTTGTGCTAAAACCCCGTCTGAAAAAATCTTGACTCCGGTGAAAAAAATCGAGAGAAAAGGTCGTAAGCCGAACGAAAAAATTAAGTGATAGATATATATAAATCTTTTGGCGATTTTAACTGACTTGTCACATGATTTATATCACCAGACTTTTCCGTTTTATTCTATTTCGTATATTATTGAATTTTTCCAACCTCCTAACACATTTTTATTAATATATCGCATCAAGTATATAGACATAATTGATTTCAGTTTTCTTTCGCTTTGCCATTTGTAAAATTCTGCGATATTTTATCTGCGCAGTTATTACGCGACCATTTATATTAATGAGAGCCAATCGATGACCATAATATAAAATGGTCTAATAGTAAAACGTTTATTCTAACGACAAAATAGGTCTTGTTTCAAGTACTGGTATGATCAATACCAATTTTTTTCCAATCTCATTTCAGATTTCTCTTCGAGTTGATTTCGAGTGACATAAAAAATTTCTATATCTAGTTTATCACATGTGCTTTGAAAAAGAGAGCATCTAAAAGAGGCATTTTCAAACAACTGTTTGTTACTCAGTTGTTCAACTCTCTTTTTCGAAAAGAGTAAGGGTAGATGAATAGGGCTACGACAGGAATAGTGGTTAGCTAATCGCTCTCGCTATGTTCCGATTTAGAATCAAATGGGTGGGAGGAAGTTTTAAACATCATAAACACCCATAAATCGATTGCAAAATCATTTTATGGAATTTTTTAAAAAAATGTGTTGATTGCAGGCCCCTAAAGGTATTTTATTAATCATTTATTTGTCTCTTTTGATTGATGTCATCATTTCAACGCTGTGACTGAACCAAGGGCGAACAAACAACAACATATTCTCTGTGGCAGGAGCAGATATGTCCAATGATTTATTACTTCTATCAAATGAAAAAATTCATCATCTTCATCCTGATTTATAAATCGATCCGTACTGAATATTTGTACGTCAATTATATACGGTTAAACATTATAATAGGGTTTAAATTGCTGTTGAAAATTAGTGTATGTGAATTAAGACAAAAATAAATAATTTATCTGTTTAAATATAATTTTTGCATATTTTCCGGAATTTATATTACTTCTATTGAACTATGATTGTCTATCTTCTTATCGCCGACCCTTAGCAGGGTAGCAAGAAATTTGACGTCACTGTTTTCGGTTGTGGAGTTCACGAGTTCAAATTGCAGTACAGACAGTTTTTTAAGTGGGTTTATGGATTTCTGTCGAAGGCATAGCTTCTATCGTCTGTGATTTTTAATTTCCATCCCGTCCATCCAATTCTTAAAATGGGGAGTAGTGAGAGCGATTAGCTAGCCACTAATACTACCCGAACTGTAATCTTTCATTCAGAGGTTCTCAAGTAAAACAGAGAAAACAACCAGTTATCATTGATCAACTTCAGTTGAGATAAGCGTCATTGTGAGCAAACACGGCTACAGTAAAATGTTAATATTTTTCTCTTCCAGTGCTTAGCAATATGTCCATACTCACAAAAGTTTAATATTTTTGAATAATTATTCTAATGGTAATTTCATCAAATTATTCGAGATTCATTTGAATATTTAAAGCACATTTAACAAACACACTCTCTAGCGACTGATTTCCAGAACCATTTGTGACAGTTAAGTTATTTTATATAAAGAAATTGCAGACAGAAAAGAGTATTTTATACTATAGAATATTTACATTCAATTGAAAATTCATGATTTTAAGTTAGCCTGGAAAAGGAAAGTACCGAATTCGGAACGTATTCAGATTGTTACAAACAACAAAATTTACTAATGGATTTATTTATACGATTCGACCAAATTGCTAATTTAGTCCTCATGCCATTCCTCTATCCTAATAATTTTAGTTAACCTCAATGACGTACCATAAAAGTTTCTTGAAAAGTAAAAAGTTGTTTATTTAATATTAAAAAACGATGCTTCATTTTAGATATCTATTTATTGCGTAGCTTGAAGGATTTTTATAATTATTCGAAAACAATTGTAAAAATTATAGTGATTTTGGTTTTTTTTTATTGTTGTTGAAACAATTTTGTAGCTACAGATAAATTAACTATACATGTTCTTGTGAGTATTCAATATTGATACTTAATGTGCAATAACTCTCATATATAAATCTTTAATCATTCATTATCATAAATACTTTCCAACCATATAATTTCAGTACTTTGCTAAAAATTACAAAACTAGTATTATACGGTAAAAAACAGAGGCTTTATGACTATAATTGACTGAATTGACATTTTGGTAGAACTCCATCATAATACTTTGATATTTTATCGTATTACTCTATGATTATTCTATATACTCATAATTTTGTAAAAGTGTATAATATAAGACTGATAGCTATTTCGGCTTCCCACCATCGTCAGAACTATACTACTAGCTATAACGATGGCGTGAAGTCTATATATATATCAACTAACTAGTAAAATTTTGTAGAACTGAATACTTTGATATTTTATCCTATTACTTTATGATTTTATTTAAGTATAATTTAAGACATCGACTGAGGGTGCTTGATGGAATTTCAATATCAAATTTGGATTATTGAGATTTTGTACACTTCCGTGTATTTTGTCACTAACGACCCGGGTTTCGCCTTTCGGCATCTTCAGGCATTCGAGCACACGAATGGACTCGGTGTGCTCGAATGCCTGAAGATGCCGAAAGGCGAAACCCGGGTCGTTAGTGACAAAATACATGGAAGTGTACAAAATCTCAATAATCCAAAAATTACTTTATGATTATTCTATAAACTCATCCTTTTGTAAAAATGTATAATATACGACGACACTTGTTGGATAATTTATATACATGAAATAATCGAAAGAGCAAGCTTAACAAATAATGAGTTCAACAAACTGTGTTCAGTCTGAATTATTTTATTGTGGACGTTACTTATAGTTTAATCTTGCTATTATATATCTTGTGTACGCCATTGGTTGAATACATCTATAAACTAGAGCTCTCTGTAGAACCAATATACATAATATTACTACACCTGTTTCAAATTATATATATATATTATATTGCGCTTAATAAATTTTATCTTTTGACTACGTCAATAAAATAATTTCATGAGAAAAGGTACATAGTACACGAAAAAGGGTTTCAAAAGTAACGTGCATTATTAAAGTCAATAAATTTCTTTTATTAAAGGTTTTTATAATCATAAATAAACCTTTTTCCTTGAGCTACGTGTTTTAGTTATGTATCCTGCCGTAATCGCAAAGTTAAATTGCTCTTGCGTAGTTTTATTTGTCTAACAAAACACGTTAAATGAGGAAAGAAAAATTTGTGTCTTGCACATTGATTTCTAGAATCAAAAGACATAATATTAGACAAAGAAAATTCATTTTTTTTTATCTTTTACCACAGTAATATTATTCTGATTTTGATTGTAATGTAGAATGACATAGATACACTGACACAAATAAATAACAACGCACGTGTTTCAATTAAAAAATGTTTTTTCTTCTATTTGTCTCATCTATATATTTATATATTATATAAAAAATAATGTTTGTTTGTTTGTCCCGTATGCGTTTTATTAATCATCCGATTTTGATGAAACTTGGGTGAGTTGATGTACGCACACTCGTTATTGATTCTGTAAAATAATCAAATACATACAAAAAGTGACATCTCGGAAAACCTTCTGATTTATATGTGTACGCACCAGACGGAAAAACAATATATTGTGTACCCAAAAGTACTTCAATAAACAAAATTAAAACACAGACACTTCCTTTCTTTGGGTAGCATTACACCGCATGCCGGGTACTCGTTAATTTTCTATAAAAATGGATTTGACCACTTTTAATACTAGGCAACACATATATGTATTCAATGCATAGCTTTTGAAATATAGATACGCTCTCGTATGCTAAAGTTTTGAATCACGAGAATTATTCCTGCATGAGATGTTTTTGCTTGAACTTAATTTGTATCGAAATATAACATTTAGTTTGGCATACGAAATAAACAGAGCCTGCAATAATTTGGCTAAGTTTAATTAAGCACCTAATTGGTTACTTTGCTCAGCACAAAAGTATAACGTAACGCAAAACTTCATCGCATGCTTAATTTTAAAACATATGTTCATTTTCATAAAATTTAGAAAATAGTTGGGCTTAATAAATTATAAATTAATTTTTTTTTTTTTCCATGTCCGCTCCCAATGTGGAGCATATGGTCTCCTAATGGAGGTATCTTGACAGAATTTTTCTACGAGAACTGCTTGTCACTCAGTTGTTCAACCTCTCTTTTCATTTTCGAAGAGAGTAGGGATAGAAGGATAGGGCTATGACAGGACTAGTGGTTAGCTAATCGCTCTCGTTACGCCCCGTGAGGATGGGATTGGTGGGAGGGAGGACTCAGACTACGAACAGAAATTCATAAATCGATTGAAAGATCAATCTATGAAAACCGTCCGCACCGGGAATTGAACCCGAGACATCCGTAACCGTAGCCAGCGACGAAACCAACTGCGCCACGGACGCCGACAAATTAATTAAATTAATAAAGAGTTCTAAATAATTGCATTTTGTATACGATAGTATTCACTTCGTACACTTGAACTTTATTTCGATAGTTTGCACTTTGATTAGATGGTATTACCTTAGTACACTCAAACTTTGATTTGAATAGTTTCCACTTAGAAACGGATTCTCTTAACAAAGTACCGCACGCTAATTTTGATAGCTTGCACTTTGAAATGCATGACATTAATTTGTATTTTATGGATATTGCATGTCCACATGGAACCCTGCTTCTTCATAAATACCACTCCTGAGCGGATGTGTTGTCAAATTTAATTTATTAACAAATCTGTCAAATTTCTTATTGAATAGGTTTCTGTTTACCACTAAAAAAACACTTTATACTTTATAAACGTCACCTTTTATAAGCAACATAAATATGATACTTACAATTTTTAGGTTATAATTATTGTAATAAAATAATATTGACGTAAAATTGCCACTGTTTTTTCTTGTATAAAAGAAAATTGAACAGTTTTTATTAGTGTCATTTTATATTAGTGTTTATTAAGATTGCAACTAATCATAATTTACTACTTTTTTCATACATGCGTGTTCCCAATATAGCAATAGAGGTCGTTTTGTGAAACAGCTTGTAATCCAGCTGCTCGAGCACTTTTTTCACTAAAAATAAGAATATAATAATGGTACTAGAAAAGGACTTGTCCAGGAGTAACGAAACTGTTCCTTTTTAGGGTCTCGAGTGCAGCCTTTTGACTGAAATAAACAAATACATAATTTCATCATTTTCCTTAATTTTAAAAATAGTGTTCATCAATTTTATGTACGTATTTTAAATGTGGCCATATTTGATTTTAAGATAAATGAATGCGGTCTTCCGAAAGGAAAAGGTTCGCCGCTTCTGAACTAGTCGTTAGTTTATCACTCCCCCTACGCTCCGTTTTAAGGATCCGATGGGTGGTAAGATTTTTTAACATGACAGTAACCCGTGTCATTGAAGACAAATCTATAAAATGTGAAGGTATCATTACTGAAATCATAGTTTAATAAAAGCTTACTTAAACGTTTACGCTAAATAAATTTGTCAACATAGTGTATTCCATTATTTCCTAAAAACGAACGTACTATTTAATAATAAATTTATTAAGATGATTTGAAGTAGATAATATAATATTTTTTATATCCTTTTTACCATCAAATCTAGTGTTAACTTTTCGTTTGAATTGATTTCCCTAATATCCATCGTGACGAAATTGGTATTTTGATACAGTTTTTCTACTTTCCTACATGAAATATATTTTTTTTTTACCATATCCGCTCTCTATGTGAAGCATATGAACTCCAAGTGGCGATATCTCAACAGAAGTTTTTCTACGAGAACTCCTTGTTACTCAGTTTCTCAACCTCTCTTTTTTATTGAGAGTGCAGATAGATATAGCTAGGCCAGGACTAGTGATTAGCTATCGTCCTCGCGACGTCCCGTTTTTAGGATCGGATTTGCGTGAGGGAAATTTAGACATCACGAATATTCATGCCTACGAACAGAAATTCATAAATCAATTTATGAAACTGTCTGTACCGGGATTTCAACCTGAGACATCCAGGACCGATGCCAACGATGTTGGCCATTGCACCACGGACCCGACAAATTATAGTGTTGTCAAAAATACAAATTACGTCAAAGAAATAAAACTCTATTTTAATAATATTTAACACATTTGGCTTTTTAATAAATTCTTGAATAATATACCAAGAATCCTCTAGTCAATCTGAGATTTTTCTGACCAACTAATCCAAATGTGATGACACCTAAGTAATTTATAAACTTACAGATATTTATTTCACGTTTTGACTATTCCACCAAGAATCTGTTGGCTTCATACAGTGTATATTTTGGATACTACGCGATTTTTTGCTCCAAGTCATTCTCCTCTGCTGAAGGCTGCTGCAGGGAAAAACTATTCTTCTTTGTGAAACATCGAAAACATGAAAATGCGAGAAATAAAGTAATATTTCACTCCGCTCCCTTCATTCAAAATATAAACGATCAGGTGACGTACGTAAAGCAGAGAGCTACGCGCAATATACTGAATCACTGCCATAGCTTATTTTTTTCATTTGCCGACAGTTTTTGACATATCTACGAAAACAGCTACGGATACCATTTATTTTTTATGTCACTTTAATATTCGCAGAGCATACAGTCATTATAATAATTCATTAACCATGTCCGTTTGATCAGTGGTTCTGAACCGGTGCATCGTGGAAATATTTGCAAAAGACTAAAAAAATCTTAAAATGTTGAAAACAAAAAAAAAAATACTTCGCGAAATTATGATGCCGACGAATCGATTTTATCTAATCGATCGCATGTGTTGCCTTGCGTCAAATGGTTTTCGAATAATAGGAAAAATTAAAGTAGATATGTTTACTTCACTTAACGAAAACATTTCTGATGTAATTATTTCCGCTATAACAGAACATCTAACTTTATTGGAAGAAAATATTATATATTACTTAATTTCTTTCCTTAAATACATAAAATTATGACTTGATACGAAATTCATTTGGCACAATTGATACATCGAGTTGTGAATTTTCATACCAAGAAGAAGAAGAATTGGTCACCTTGTCAACGAATCGTAATCTAAATATTTAAATTTTAATTACTTTTTGTTGTATTGCTGTTGTGTAATCTGCAAAATTTATAATAAAGTCTCTGTTTTTTCTTTGTTTTTTACCCGTTTGATATTGGTGAACCACCATTTTTTTTATGACAAAACGTGCACCGTGAATTCAAAAAGATTAATAACCACAGCGTTAGATGTTAGTCAGTAACTCTTATGAATTAACCTTCAGAGTGGGTAATTATGACGAAAGGATTAGAAGAAAACTTGCTTTTGGTATCAAGCAAAGGTTGTGGTAAGAGACATATAGATCATCAACATCCGTGTATTTTTATACAAATCAATATATTTATGACAGTGTCCTTTTTAGGATTTCAACGCTTGACAAAACAAAGAAGAAAAATGAATTTTATAGGCATTTTTAGTTAGTTACGTGCCCGACTGTTATCATAATTGTTCAAATTTCGTTTGAGCTTAGTATCTTATTGCTGTGGTTTTACTCCGGTAAAATATTGAATAAAAGTATAGTATTATAAAAATACTGACACCGGTTATATTTTTTTATGTTCCATCATAATGTAATAAAAACAATAATGAAAAAGACAAAATTACACAGCTTGTGAACTATTTTTCATGTAAACATATAAAATTTTAAAATTACCAAAATTTGACTCACAGTAAACTTAATCGATTCTGCAAACATGTGGAGAATGAGTAGTAACAATAATTAACTCACGTACTACATACTTAAAGTATTAACATATTACTAAATCGTTATCATTTTCTCAAACATATCTTAAAATATATCTATTAATATTCCTTTAAAACCCCAAAAAGTATCAGTCTTTGTTTGATACAACGTTCACATAAGAAAATACGTCCTCAATTTTTCTCAACTGTCATCATATACATACCATCAGTTTCAATTGTATCATTTTGAACTTCAGAAGCTTCGGAGTTTTGTAAAACACTTTAAAAAGTAATACAGCAATAGAATATGTGTGTGCAAAAGGAAAAGCGAGTTAAGTCGAGTTGATTAAAAAACGGGTTAAATATTCTAAAATAACAACAATAGATACAAGCATATAAGAGAAAAGGGACGAGTTGAATCAATGCCGTTGAATTAGTGAAATTCCAGTTTAAACATTACACTTTTTACCAAATTTCATACAAATGAAAATCTTGTTTTGGCTCTCCTAAAAAGTACCAATTTTAGACTTAACCCTTTTTCCTTTCGCACGGAAATTTAATTGCAGTGTGTTATACGTTACGTTTAAGTATATTACTAAAGCTAATTTCAATACGATCAATATTGATTTTGAATGCAGATATCATAAAAAAATAATGGATATATTTTGTCCATGCATATATCGTTCATTCATTTCGTAAATGACATCACACGTGTTTGTATATTTCGTCATTTAGCAATGTTGCCGTATGTATTTTCATTCGATCAAAAAAGAAATTATTGTTTTCATCGGAGCATAAATAATATTCAATGTAAAATATTATTTTCGAACGGGGAAATATTGAAAACGTGACAGAATCTGATCCAGGCATTGTAATTTATGACCCAGCAGTCTGCGTTCAATCATTGAAATCATATTTTAGAACAATACTGGAAAAATAAGCCTGTTCACAACTTCATTGTAAATCATAACTTAGGAACGAAAATACTGTCTTTTTTTTTTGAAGAATAAATCATTGTATTGTTTATTTCAACATTAATAACACGCAGCGTCCATGCGTTTAAAAACGAAACGTCGATAGAAAATAATGACTTTTATTCATTATTTATGTTCTTTTTATCCAGAAACGATTGTTTTTTTCAATATTTATATATTTTTTTAATGAATATACAACCATTTTTGCACTACGTGTGAACCATTTGCCAGAATGTTATTCAATATCATTTTTCTCAGAAAGTATGAATAAAATAATAAGTAAAACAGAATAAATTAGATAAAGAAGAGAAAAAAATTCAATTTCCAAAACCTTGGCAACTTACACCTCTTTCATTTTGAGTTATTTATATTTCAAAAAAATATCTTTGAGTGTAATAAATTCGTTCTAAATGTGCCGTTGCGTATTCTAAATATTACAGTTCTTTTCAGGACCAAAGAATCGGTAGTCTTTCAATAAATACTGATTCTTATATCTATTATATTATGATATCACATTAATTACTTTTCAAGTGTTAACTATTGTCAATTCTTGGTGGAAAAACTTTATATTTCAAAAATAAAACACAATTTGTTTGTAATATCGGTCAAGAGCGGTGTTGCCCATCGCGAGTATTATCAACTGACTCATTTAATAATGCTCGCGATGAACGAAACCGATTCATTATAAACATGTGGAGGTAGTGCAAAAAATTGATTTTATTTTTAAAATATGGTAGGTATCTCATATTGATTTTTATTAGAGACGTTTTGAAAAAAAAATTATTTAAATTATAAAAAACCTTTAAAAATTATATTATTCTTCAAATATTAACTGGTTAAATGTAATAAAATGGATCTGTCGATTTCGTAAATATGTTATTATTATGTTGGCACTGTAGGACACGGCGATTTGATGACACCCAAGACACTCCGATACTCCGGTAGTTGATAGCTATTTTGGCTGATAACTATAGTTCGAACGAATAGTTGTGACGATGGCGTAAAGACGGAATAGCTATCAAATACCTGATAAAAAATTTGTAGAACTAAATACTCTGTTATTTTATTCTATTATAATGGAGTTCTACAAAGTCAATGCAAATTCAATCAATAACAAGATACTCAATAAAAGTTCAATCAAAAATCTCTCATGTTCTTAATGGTAAACGTTCTTTTCTTTAAATTTTTAAAAAGTGTGAAGCCTTGTTTGGTGAGTACAACATTGAGATCTATTGAAATGTCACCATTTTAAGAATATTTTGTGTAATTACATGTATTTTCTTTCATCGTCAATGAGATCGTTTCATGACTAACCAAAAGGCCAAGTATCTTAGCCACCATCAAAAGCAGAAGAGTAGCATACTTTGGTTATGTTTCCCGCAATGAGAAATACTAATTACTATTCAAAGAAAAATATATTGTTGCAGAAGACACACTTCACTTTTATCGCTAACCTTATATAGAAGACGGCATCTATATAAAAATACTTATATGCACTCTCCTTATTTTAAGATTGGACTGATGACCATAAAAAATAATTAAGAACTTATCAAAACTATTATAAAATTCAATATCACTTCACAAAAACTAAACCAGTAGCGCACACTTTTTTAACAATCAAAAAAAGTGATGTAACGAGAGCTTTAAGTTTATTACTAGTTAAAAATGTATTGTTGAAATAAATTAATTACAGTGATTGAATAATAAGCAGTTCTCGTATAGCAATTTCACCTGAAATTCTCCATAAGCGAGTAATGCACACAATATTAAAGTTTCAGCATCACAAATGATCAAAAAATCAGGTACCTTTTATTTTATTTTATTTCTTAAGCACCGTATTTTTCATTATATCTACGAAAGAAGCCTTAAAGCGCTATAAAGCTAACTGATATTATTCGCGAGATTTCCATTTGGGAAATCTTTAATATTAATGTTAACAAAAGCTACTTCTGAATGTAAATGCTAAGTGAAAAGTTTTGGGTTCTTGAAGAAAAGTTTTTCGTCCTTAATTAAGTTTTAATTTATCTTTCCGACAAATAATAATCATGTAAGAAGTTTAATTGACTTCATTTGGTTTGAATGAAGGTCTTTCAATTCATCCTTTTCTTTTGAAATATTCAATCGGAAATTAATACTGTATAATAACTTCAGTCTCTAACAGGTATAGGCAAACTTTTTGGCTGACGGGCCACATTAAGAATTCAAAATGAACGGCGTGCCGCAGGTGAAATACAATTTGTATATATACATCACTGGTCGAGTTTTTCATAAAGTTCATTATAGAAAAGGTTCGTTTACAAAATATGAGGGTTCTAGTTTCATATCTCATAAGCAAATGCAAAAAATGAGTTATGAATGCAACATTGTTCTCCATGTTCGCACCTACCATTTTAATTATAAAATATATTTCTAAACATACAAACTCGATACAAAAATACGCATCGGACCTGTGAGCCCAGGCTTTTCCAGGCTTTTTTTAGAGCGTAAAACTTGGAACTCCAAATTACAAATATGAATTGGAGTATTGAAAATAATACTTTTTTTTTACAAGAAAACATTTAAAAATCATTCATATATTGATGGATTCAGCAGTAAACATTGTGGACACTTTTTTTTATATACACATTAAAATTGATAACTTTGTTATTCTACTGGCTGTGTTACTAACTGTGACACAAATGGTCTGAAGATGCTTCTCAAAGAGTTGAAACACGTGTCAATAAGTAATACTACATCCATCCATAAAAAAATTATTATTCATGTCATTATTATTTAAATTTTTCGGAACGAGGATAAAACAACTTTTTTTCGCATTTGACTTCATTTCATAAAAGAAAATTCAATTTTGTTAAAGACGAGTTATTTTTTTACAGAATTTTTAAAATTTATTTTTAAGTGTTATTTAAGCATATTTCAAGCTTTTTACCTGCTCTTTTGCGATCTTTTTTTTGATCTTTTCTCATGAAAGAATACTGAAATAACACCTTTTTCAGTATTTATATCTCTGACATACGCGCTACGTGGACTATCCATCTCAATATAGCGTCAATAAACTTTTATGAGTGTAAAAGTATGTCGCTTATTCAAAAGGTTGAGAAATACTGGCATGAAGTATTAAGCGATGAATATCCTTACTCTTCCATCATTCACTTGTCCGTATGTCAGCCAATAGATCTTCCCTTGGATCAATTTGATTTACGTATATTTTATTAATTTTCTCAAATAACAATTATTTTAAGCCAGTCAATTGAAATTGAAAAGAAGCAGAAAATTGTCATAAAAAACAACAATTTCAACGTAGACATTTTAAATTAAAAAGTTTTCAGTGATTCTAAACGTTTGCCAATGGTTTTTAGGCGCCCCGTTAAAATCACTCAAAAAGCTAAGGAATTTCATTTAAATTCCACTGATCGATTTCAAGTGTTCCATATTTAAATTATGTTGACCTAATTGAATACAATTGATTAGATAATTTTGATGAAGGGAGTACTTATCACAAAATAATTACAGCATTAAATTGTGAAACTCATAATAAAAAGCGGTCTTCATTTAAAAAACGATTTCGATCCGCTGTAATTACTGATTGGTTTTCTTTTTTAGACGGTTTTTTCACAGCAGAAAAGGCATTCAAGTTTCTTATTCATTTCAGCTATCGAACAGCTATCTATGCATACGGTGAATAAAAAGCATCCATCTGATATTCAATGCAATTCTTGTTATTCTTATAAAGGCAAAACCAAAGTTATCTTGGTAAGCTTGAACATTTGAAATATAATATTTGAATTGAGACAAGAAAACTGAGTAGAGGAATTCAAATTAAAATTGAAGAATACCTACAGTATAAATTAATCGGCTTTCCGAACGGTTTGTATTTAAATAATCAGAAAAAACGTTAGGTTCTTTTTCAATTTAAATAGTTTGTATTTTGCAAAGTAATGAGATTTTTAGACACAGTCTTGACGGAGGAAATAATCCAAAAGACAATTGAAATTACGACACCTTCGAACGAAAAAATCTTACTTGTCGATAATACAGACAACGGTAATGTTTATTTTTATTTCAAAAGTTACTCGTACATATGCGTACAATACACTTGAAATGACATAATTATTACGTATTTATCTGTCAGCGTCCGTGGCGCAGTTGGTTTCGTCGCTGGCTACCGTTACGGATGTCTCAGGTTCAATTCCCGGTGCGGACGGTTTTCATAAATTGATCTTTCAATCGATTTATGGATTTCTGTTCGTAGTCTGAGTCCTCCCTCTCACCAATCCCATCCTCACGGGGCGTAACGACAGCGATTAGCTAACCACTAGTCCTGTCATAGCTCTATCCTTCTATCCCTACTCTCTTCGAAAAAGAAAACAGAGGTTGAGCAACTGAGTGACAAGCAGTTCTCGTAGAAAAAATTCTGTCAAGATACCTCCATTAGGAGACCATATGCTTTACATTGGGAGCGGACATGGAAAAAAAAAATTATCTGAAGAGCCAAATTTTCACAAAATTCTTAAAAAATAAATAGAAATCGAAGTGAAGTTTGGACGCATTAAGTATGGTTTAAATTTTAAATCATAAATTATAACACTTATGTATATTACATTAATTTTTCAGTTTATCTTGACGAATTCTGATAAATACTTGTGTAATCCATCTACATAATTATATTTCTACTTCTTCCAAAATCTAGTTAATATTTTAAAAACACTTTATAATTTGATTTATTGTTGTGTATGCTGTCATTAATTATTTTTAACAACCAAAAATTTTTGGAGTGTCATTCTCTGGTAGCTTTGTTTTTATTTTTTAATTCGATATTATTGTATGTGAAATATTATATTTAAATACTTTACAAAACTATGCCTACTTAAGTTCTATGAAATACAGCAAGTACAGACATAAAATCTGTAAGGTATATTTGTAGAGAACGATGGTTTTTATTTTTAACGATTTTTGTAGACACGAGAAAATTATGCTGACTATATATATAACCGGGTGATCTGTTTATTTCAGTGTAGTGCAAAAATATCAATTTAAAATGTGCTGAAAGTATGTTATGAATAATTGAATCGGTTTTATTAGAAACACATATTAAACTAATTGCTTCCAAAGAAGACTTTTGACAAAAAGAATTTTCGCTTTCAGATTAATATACCATTCAAAAAAATATATTTTTCTCTGACCAAGTGGACTAGAGAGGATAATCTGGAGAAGATAGTGGTTCTGGAACGACTCCATTGAATATACAAAATTAAATGTACCTGAGTGATCAAGTCACCGTATCTTTAAAAACGAAGAGTTTTAAATCAAACATACCAAAATATAGAAGAGCAAATAATGATTTGGGTTAATGAAGTAGATAAGAATCGTGATTGGGAGGGTCAGAAAAAATTACATGATTTGCCAAATCGAATACAATATCACGATCTTTTGTGAGCGTTTATTCAAATTTGATTTTAATAAACTCAATTATTTTATTTCAATGACCCGCAATCTGTCTTCCACAGGAAATAAGTGTAAAAAAATCAATCACGCTTCTTTTTATTATAAAATATCTATACTAGAAAAGAGAAAATACATGTGACTGTCTCTCTGTCACAAGAACTTGAACGGTGAACAGTAGCTACGTGAAATTTGCATATATTTTTCTGACTGCCATTTAAACATTGCTATTAAGTGATGTACTATATCGTGTGGCTATTACACGAAGTGTGATCCACGGTGGTATTTTCATTTTTCAATAGTATACAGCACCAAAATAACGTTGGCGCAAATATTTTTGTACTTCTACCGTCAATACAACCAGATTGAAGCCGGGCAGCACACTTACATATTATATTTATATAATTTAAACGTTCTACATAAATAAGCATAGTGTATACGCGGCTGTATTCCAGTAAAGACTTACATGTTTGTGATTTGGTAGAAAGTGATCTTGGTATATACTCGTAATGAATAAAAAATGAGTTTAAATTTATCCCGGGCAAAATGGGCTTATTAACACTAGTATTTGTATTAAATCAGAAATATTTTTATAGTATATAAAAATTTATTTCACCATAAACTTGGACTGCAAACATCGGTTACAATAAATACGATGAAACACATAATATTTAACTTTTTTTTAAATCTTTAACTCTAATAAAGACTCCAGTAATCTGTTTGGTATTTAGTAGAAAACAATGATAGTTCTTAATTGTTTCTACACATTGTTAGAAATTCTTGAGTACCCCACTGTGGCTAACCGACTGATGGCAGAGTTAATGGGACTTGGAGGGTTAATGTAAGGCACTTTACTTCTTCAAGGAGTTGTTATAAGACTCAAAAGAAGAAACTCTACGTACAAAATGCAAATTTTACTTAACCCGTTTGAGCCCATGGCATAGCAAATGACTCCGGAAAAGCTTTTGCCACGGTTATTGATTTAATTTACAACTCCACTCCTGAAAATAATCTCGGTTTATGAAGTGCAGAGTGATCTCGTTTCCATGACTGGGTATTTGAATACGTTGTATACAATTTCATTTTCCCATATTTTCTTCTATAATAACTAAAATGTATTCAGTATAAATAATTGATCAATTTGTGTTTTAATTCGAAATTGACAACGCGTTATCTTTAAAATCGATGATTTATAATAAAGATGAAAATAATAATGTTACGGCTTCAAATAGTACGTGAATCTTCATCAAAGGCATCGTCTTGTTTTGAGCACGAATGCCTGAAGATGCCGAAAGGCGAGACCCGGGTTGTTAGTGACGAGATACATGGAAATGTACAAAATCTCAACAATTCAAATTTGGTATTGAAATTCCATTAAGCACCTTCAGTCGATGTTTTAAATTATAGAAAAGTTATGTGTATTTAAGTAGGAAATGAACATAAATAAAATTGAGAAAAGTATGTTGACAATTTGTTGATAACTTTTGTAATGTCATGGAACATGTGAACTTATATTGGAAATTTTATTTGATAAAAACTGATTATACATTTTCAGATATAGTAAAAACAGAAAGATGTATTTACAACTAACAGGCATGTATGTAAAATTATCGTTATCTCTAAGCTTATATTTAGTGATAAGTTACAGTTTAAAGGAATGAAAACTCTCATACATCCATATCATAAAACAAAAGACTAAATCAATGTAAATAATGTTTTTTCGGTGACTTGAAACCTTGATTGCGAAACCATTCTAAAACGTTACCAGTTTATCAGGGTAACCGGATTGCATTTCTAGTATAACATACAAAACATATTGCGGATATTTTATCTAAGATATTTTCACAATAAAAAGTGATCAGGTGTCTCTTGTCTTTTCATTTTGTTTAGATTCTATTTTATTTTTTAATTGCTCTCAACAGCATGCATTTAATTGAATATTTTTGTTTTGCTATTCATTCAAAAATGATTAAAAGGACAAGCAACTTTCTGCAAGACCCTGATTAAAACGTTTAATACAGATATTTTGCAAGATTCTTCCAACCAGAGAAATCTCGGATTCCCGACATGTCTTCATATCCATACGGTATATTATATTTGACATCAGATTAATGAGACAGCTTATCTTTTATCATTTTTTCATTTGACTTGCTATTCGCTACCAATACATTATTTTTTATTTCGTCTTTCATTTTAAACTACTAAACTCATTTTTCTATCTGAAATATAAACTCTACTGATGCGTTTTAAAGTTTAAAATATTTGAAACGTTAGGAATTATTTCCTATACAGTCAAATATTTTTATTTTTATCATATTACAAATTAAAAAACAGAATTTTATAAAAAAAAAATGGGATCAACTATATTAGGCTCACCAAAAGCAGTGAATGGGAACTATATCAGTGTCACTTACAATAAATTACAATTAAGATCGTTTCGTCAAGCATGTTTCGACGATACAATCTGAATTGAATACAATTTTTCTAACAAGGCCAGTATACCAAGCGCGCACTTCCTATATGTATTTTCACATAGAAGCATTTGTAAAGCCCTCATTTTTATCAAATTGAGTGAATTTTTCCCAAGCACAATAGATTTCAATCCGATTCCGCTTTCGATCTGACCATTACACAAAGGATTTTGAATTTTTTCTGCTGACAAAAGACGTTCGGTCTCCCAGACAAACAGATCTTACGGGCAAAATAGGATCCGATAAAAAAAAGATTCCTTATTCCGATATCATCTCTAAAGAAGCGCTATCATCGAAATAATAAGATATATTTTCAAATATACCCGTGTACTTTTGTCCGCGTCTGTGCTCTCATGTTAAAGGGGCCATTTATTAACTGACTTGATAATATTTATTGTGAAGTAGTTATCCCTTTCTAACCATTTCCTTTTCCGAGCTTTAGCGTATGGAAATGAGATTTAAACAGTGGATTTTTTACGACGGCTACTTTGCCAATCGATAAAGTATTTATTTTAATACTAGTTATATACCGTACCAGTCATAGATTACGGTATTGAAATTGAAATACTGAATGTCTAAAGTAGCTAGTACGTCAGAACTGTGTACGTTTCACCGCAAACGCTTACATCATAACAAAATTTCATACCTACGTGTGATATGTCATAATAATAAAACGTCTACAGACCGATCTAGGCTATATTATATTTACATAATAGCCAAGACCCCTCTGTAGACGTTTTATTTTATTATCACATATCACATGTTAGCATGAAATTCTCTCATAACGTAAGCGTTTGCGGTGTAAAAAATGCACACATAGATTCGACGTACTAGCTATTTTAAACATTCAGTATATTTTCTGTAGTTATAGGTTATATAGCAATAATATGTGTTCATGATAAAATAAAATGACAATACATGTTACAGCTGATGTCAATGTGCAATGCGTTTGACAATTATTATTTAATAGAAGAATAGCCAAATATAAAAAATAAAAACGATACGCAAAGCTCATTGATGAATATGTCAGCTCTGCTATGCAATGCATTGAACAAGTTTCAAAACTATATATTAATTGGGTAAAATATCAAGTAACACCATGTAAGCTCTTTTTCCAAATACACAATTAGTACGTTAAATATTTGTATTTTAAATAAACATTATGATTTTTGAATACGTGAGATGACACAGTATTGTCTATCTCCTCTAAACAGTATATTTATATAGCTAAGCTAAAATAAGTATAGTTCTGACGATGGCTGTAAGCCGAAATAGCGATCAAATACATAATAAAACTTTACAGAATTAAATACTTTCATATTTTACCCTATTATAATGGATTTGTACTAAGCCAAATCAATCAAAAAATATTATGTTTATCTATATAAATAGATAAAAATCGGGAGCATGTAAGTTTAAGATCATAATATCGTCATGATTGTCATCGCGGCCCTGTATAGAATGGGGGAAATGGTTTAAAATCGAGGATGATCTTCGAGCTTTAAGAGATTTAAAATATAACATTCCCAAAAGAAAATTCGCTGTAAAATAATGCATAAAATATTTGCAAAAAGATAATAAACGTAATTAATTACCCAAGCTGGCCACGAGGGTGAATTTGTATGGCTTGAAATTGTAGTGAAATTTTACGAACTCGTAAAAGGTTCTACGTAATTGCACAGCAAGTAAGTCTAAGATCAAATAGGTCTTAGATTTGAGACACCCTTGGCAATCGTTTATAAGCGCTAATGTGTTATGGGATATAACTATTCAAATAGGATTTTAATTCGAGTTGGGTTTTAACATATACACTATTGGAAACTATTAAATAAAGTGATTTGATCCATTTACCTACGCTTGTTAGTTTCGTGAAACAGCGCTTTCAAATTAAATATATCTTCGTTGTTCTGAAAAATACTAGTTTTGAGTAATTGGACTTTGAAGTTTGTCAAATTTTTGAAATCCTATACATTTTTTATTTTGTGTGTTTATACAAAACTGTTTTTAAGTAAAAGCATAATTTATAAAAATAAGTGTGTTCTTTTATACGGTAGTCTTCGAAATAAAGAACATTTTGGTATAACTAACTCAATATGTCAGTTTTTCGATTTAGTGTTTTCCTCCAGAACAGCGACGATATGATAAAAATTACGTGTCATTAATTTATTCAATAAATAATTACAAAATTTGAAAAACTATTTCGAACAGTTCTTTTTATTGTACAAAAACATCAGTAACCATCATGTATAGAAATTTGTATTTTATTAGTAAAGTTATCATAAAGTTAGCGTCAAATCTTCCAAAAATATTATATTGTCATTCCATATACTAGAGGTAGTCAACGTTTTTATTGTTTCGATGAACATTTTTATTAAGTTAAAAGTAGTAACAAGCTGCCCGTTTTATTATGTTTTAGATTCTACATTACAAGACATTTGATATTTTAAATAAAAAAAATAATGATAACGTTAGTTTAACGTTCTCTGAGATAAATAAGCCTTAATGAATTGTCATCGATCGATAAATGATTCAAATATGAAGCAATGTTTTCAAATAAGATATTTGATAGTATTTAAATGTAAAAAAAATGCATTTTTATTGAATGGTCACGTTTGGTTAACGTATTCATTCATTCGTCACTGGTCTAAGGTGATATGGAAGAAACCCCATTTTCTTTTCTACAAATTTCAAATATAATTTAAATTCATTATAAAATTAAAAATAATTTTCAGATATCATAACTGTACTTAACGGTATAGCAATGAAGGCAATAGTTGTATTGCTAAATATTGCATGATGAATAATAAAAAATAAACCCCTTAGGTTCAGAGCTTCTAAAATATTTAAAAGTTGGCCAGTTACGAACGAGTAGAATAGTTTTATAATAAATGATGTAAAGTTCGCGCTCCGTTTGCTAAGTTAAATTAAATGTTAACTTTTTCAGCAAGTAAGCAAAGTAAAAATATCTTTTAAAATAAGGAAACTTAACCTACTTGAATATGCAGTTCAATGCCTTTAGAAAAGTTTTGAAATGCTGCAAATTTCTTAATTAATTAAGTTTTTCGTGTGATCCCCTAATCGGAAAATTCATTAAATTTTCAATGAAAACGTTCAAGAAAGATTTTATATCACGGGAATAATTTTAATAAGTAAACATAAAAATTGTTATGTATAAAATTATTCATGTAGAAACACTCCACCGAGTTAATAATAACGGATTGAATTTGGAATTCTTAAAATATGTTAAAAATCTTGTTAGAAATCATTTTTTATTAAATAAAGTTATAAGTAAGACGAGTGGGTGGTTCTCCACTGTTGATTTTATTTTCTACGGGATTCTCTTAGTGTTACAGAAAAAATTTTGGAAACGTTGTAAGAACGCGTAAAAAATTCGTACAAAAAGGGAATCCGTTGTAAATTGATTGTCCATGGAACAGTCAATCAGCCTACATGAAACATTTGGGGGTGAAAATAGTTATAAAAATGTAACAAAATGGTCGATTTCAATCTGTGAAAGAGAAAAAGTAAAAACATAAGTATGAGCCCACTTTAAGGTCGATCGCATAACGTTCACAGAGAACGCTCCAGAGGTGTACATATAATGTTTTCTTCATGTTAATTCACGTAATGAATGTCACCATTACGTGAATTAACAGTATCTACACAATCTACTTATTGTTATATTGTACGTTAAATTGATGTCTCAAAACACTACGTTAAAGGTGAGTTAAAAGTTATGTGTACATCGACGGCGTTTTGGCCAATTGATGTACCCCTCAAAATTGACATAGTTCAGGAGAGAGTAAAAACCGTTATTATCGAAAACACTGTATGGTAAGTTTCGTTATGAATCTCTGAAATGCATTCCTGTAAATTCTCATGTTTGCATATACGGGATTATACGTAGGGATTGTCGATATAATTGTGGCTTACATCAAATGAACGGGTCAGAGTTTTTAAACTTAAAATCAAAGTGAAATAATGTTTTCTTTCCAAAAAGTGGTCAATTTATTTTTTGTAATTTACATCATTTGGCCGAGTCTTGCTCTGTCGTCTTCAAAATGAGATCCAATCATCAACTTAGTTTCGTATTTTTTGAGAGTTACCTCAATTGGCCAAAATACTGTTGAATTATGACAGTGAAATCTGTATATGGGAAATAAAAATACAAAAATGGGTATAAATAATAAAATTTATTATGTTTTATAAAGCTAGAATTTTAAAGCATCTTAATTGATTAATTATACTATTCCACTAGCCATCTACTGTAAAGGCTTTCTAAATGCCATGATGCTTCTTTGACAGAATAGATTTTAACAAAAGAGATTCCATATTTTATTTTGAAAGCTTCGTTAAGCGCACACGAAAATTAATATCTTAAAAACAGTATCATTTTGTCATCACGCAAAACTTACGATAACTGACCAAATAAGCATTGTATGAATATATCAGGGATAATGCATATTTCAACTTCATTCCAAGTTTCATTTTTTACAGCCTTGATCTTATTTTATTCAGCAGCTATTGTCGATCGTTTGATTTTATTTACGGTAATGTTGATTCGGATTCGACTCTCTCCATGTAAAATTTCATTCCCTGATTTTTCAACGGTGATGTTTACATTCACTCTCACCCATCGCATCTAAAAAGGCGGCGTAGTGTGAAATTAAATAACTTTCAGTACTTTCCTGTCCCTAATCTTCTATTCGTACCCTTTCTGGAAAAGCGACGTTGATTGTATTAAATAATAAACAGTTCTTGTGAAAAAAATTCTGTTGATGCTCGCTTATAAGTCTATACACTCTGCATTGGGACCGGTCATGGTCAGAAAAATATGTTAAAAAGATTTTTTTATTCTTTTATTTTATTTTGTACTTCACTGGGTGAAAACCTGCACCGTGAAAGCTTTTAAATGCATTTCCATTGAGATGCGAGTTATGCAGGGATTTCTTATTTTTCTTGTGTTTCTTTTCATTTGAATTCAGCAGTGCGGTACAGTACCCCTTAATGCAAATTTAGACTTCATTTGCGTTACATTGTTAACATTGTTCATACACTTTTATTTACATTCGAGGACTTGGAGCTTGCTACTCAACTTAAGGGCTGTAAAGTTATACACAAATGTAGCAACTTGAACTTTTTCTTACATTTAAACTCAAATTTAAATTAAAAAGTTTAACCTTGTTTTTTCTATTTAACCAACCACTGTGAAGAATGGATCAACTCGAGAAGAAAAGATATGCGACATTAGTTTGAAAAATCTCAATTCAATATTGTCTCTATCGGGAGCATCTGATCACTGCGGAAAAACTCCTACAGGGGCTGATTGCCAGAGTTAATCAATTAATTAAAACAAAAAAAAAAAAAATGAGTGTTGCAGTCATGCAATTTTCAATGTCTCTGACTTCATGCAAAATACTATAACACTAGTCCACAGAACTGCTCAAAACTCATAAATGTTTTTTTTTTGAAAAATGCCCCAAATTTCTTTTGAATACATAATTAACATAGCGCTGTTATCATAAGGAGGGGTTCTTAGTATGTTTTCCATACATTTACAGGATATTAATACGTTGTGAAATTTGAATTGTTGAAATTTTGAACATTTCCATGTAATTCGTCACTAACGACCCGAGTTTTACCTTTCAGCATCTTCAGGCATTTGAACACACGAATGAATCGAAGTGACATTGAATTGATATTGAAATTCTATCAAGCACCCTCAAGATCTTAAATTAATACGTTGTGACTTTTTGTTCTGATTATGATCACGTAGTACTCTTGCGAAGCGATTTTTTTTTCATACTTAATTGATTTTTAATCAAACCAACTTTTTAATTAATCACTAACTACGATGTCATTTTTATGAATAGGACATTTTACGAAATCAAAAAACAACTGGAATTGCAGGCACTTTCTGTTCTCTACAAAGTACGCTTTATTGGCATGTTCATGTAGCATTTTATCAGTCAAAAACATAAAATAAATAATATTCCTTTATGGCCACATTAAAATAAAATACATATAAAGTACAAATATTATTCCTGATCGGACATAAAGAGCATAAAGAGTGTGGACACTTGGCTGGTTTAAGCGCAACATTTCAAGCGTTTACAAAGCGTTTTTACAGCTAAGACGTAAAACAAAATTTTCTGTTCGTAAAATGGTGAACGACTGAGCTGCTGTGGTGAGTCATAAATATTTTGATTCAATTTACGATTTGATGCATCAAAAAATGTCATAAAAATTCTCATAGTCCAAATAAAACTCACAAATACAAACGATAAGTTATGAATAATGTTATTTTTGCCGAGTCGTCAGGTATTCACGTACTGTAATGGAATAAAAAATTTCAAGCACGTTCATTATTTTAGTTGTCGACTGTTCAAACTGAATGGCAGCGATATGACTTTTTTTATTTATCTTTAATTGAATTTTAAAAAAAGTATGAAAGTTTCCAATACTTTACAATGTAACAGATGTCTGCATTTTTTCAATAACCTGCAATAAACCAAGGAAATCTTTAAAAATGTCGATTACCAACATTCACAATCCAAAATTTTGAATGCTGAAACTAACAAAAATCCGTATTTATTACATTTTTCTTAGAATTTTAACTATAAACTGGATTACGGTTCAAATCGCATGTAAAACTAATTGCGAAGCTCTAAAGTCCCAAAATATCTTAAATATCGTTGGGAGGGAATATTAGACATCAAAATCATTTATGCCTGCGAACATAAATCTATAAATCGATTGCAAAATCAATCTATGAAACTATCCGTATTGGGATTTAAGCCCGTGAGATCCGTAACTGAAGCCAACGACGTTGATCACTGCACCACGGACCCGACAATGTAACATTACACGCATTACTTTTAAATGCTTTACACACTCAGTTTTGACAACTTGGCAGTATTAAATAATGTGTTTAGTGCTTTTCGTCTAGTCTTTAACCAAAATAAGGAAACTAATAATCTTTATAATTTCAAATCGTTATCGGCAAAACGATCAGTATTGTTTTATGTTGTTGGAAAAGTTTCAGGAACTAATATCATTATCATTAAAAGCATCTGCCGATATATTTGTGTATTTTATAAGCCTCATCTTATACTTTAGTACTTAAATTACCATAATGTCCGAAGAAAAATAAACGATATATTAAGCAAGGTGTATTTTTAGATTTTTTTAAATATTTTCTTTGCGCAAATGACGACGAGGAAAACCCAGCATTAAAAAGACGATAAACGTTGTCTCTTTTACTGCAGCGGGCAATATAGCCAGTCATTCAGGCCGCGTCCACAAAACGAAATACATTTCACATGTGTTCCCACAAAAGACATAAAAATATCTCGCCATCGCTCAAAACGATCGGCGTAAAAAATTAAATCCCCCGCAACCGGCGAACATTTTCATTGAAATGGCGGAGGTTACTCCAAATACTAACTGAAAACGATTTCTATACGATCCATTATGACCACTGTTGGTACTTACTTGGCCTCTAAACGAGAACATAAATTCTCTTCAAACTTCAAGGCGGAGAGAACATATATAATATTGGAAAAGCTTTTCCATTTCATTTAGAGATGTACATTGAATCGATTCTTATTACTCGAGTATTCGTATATTTATTTTTAACACTCAGCATAATATGAAGCAAGACAATTATGATTTTTCATTCATATTTTTACACATTTAAACTAAGTTTACAAAATACTCGTAAAAAAACCAAAACTTTCAAACATTAAACCCTAATGACATAAAATTCACTCAGTTCAGTGTGCTTGCCGAATCGGGACGAATTTAGATTTCAGCTCGCTATGAGTTTACTCGTTTTTCCATGCCAATCTAAATTAGTCGCAGTTTATTTATGATAAAAACCGCTTTTGCACCCTCACTTTTATTGAACTAAAAGTATATAATATGGTGCGCTAAGGAATAGATATAAAGATATAGAAGAAAGTTTATCGACTAAATTCGTTAGCTGTTTTCGAAGCAAAAATTACGACAGGCGAGATAGTGCGCCAAGCGTTGACGAAAAAAAAAAGAGACTAATATTAAAATGATGGTTTATAACCTCTCTTATCTAGAAAGACTCTTTACACACAGAAATACAATAATTATACTTTTGAAATGAAATAAATAATACATATTGAATACACACATATTGTTACAATTTAATATAAATGTACTGACGTCTCCGTTCTGGTATTCCAACTATTGAACTCGCGACCATGTAGAAACAATTTCTTAGAGCGTTATCACTTGGCGACGGTAATGGCGGAGTGTTTCAAAATTAATTAAAGCTTATATTCAGCATAGCATTTCAATGCTTTTCCCTATATATGTTGAAATTTAAATCCATTGAATTATTCTCAAGGAGAATCAATTATTGAACCAAATACTAACCTGGGGATAAAAGACGTTTCTTTGGAATTCCTTGTTAATTAACCCATGAAAGGAGTTAGTCTACAAACGATATGTTTTATTTCTGCACTATTTGTTAAGTTCGTTTACGCGCTTAACTGTTCGTATCCTTTTTACCATAAATCAAAATCGAGAGATTGATTTAATTTGAAACTTTTCGTCTGCTAAGCAATACAAGCAGAAAATAACCGAAGTACTCGAGTAATCGAAATGCTGTCGAAAGTTTTCAAACGAATACTTATCAGATACTTGATACTGGATCTGACATCCCTATTTCGAACATATTCATTTAGCACTTTTTGGGTAGTTTTTGGGTCAAACACATCGCACGCCAATCAGCAGTAGCAAGTTTAACAGTTTATCAATATAAGTAATAGCCGCTTTGCAACATAGTGATTACTATTTATACATAGAAGTTTACATGCAAAGTTTACCTTTTCAATTATGCTTTAAATGGACGCTACTATGTTTCTAGTTTATTGAACCCTGTCTACTACCACTGAGAGGCATTTGGACTAGGGCTTCCAATTAACCGGAGATTTTAACTAACCGGTTTTCGGTGTTTTTTTACGAAGAAGCCGGTTAACCGGTTTAAACCGAAATACCTCAGTTCATTATTTTCAAAAAAATCATATAAAAGTATTTTTTTTAACTACACCAAATTGAAACAAAGAGTTATAATATAAATTTCAATTTCAATAATAAAATTTAAACTTAAATAAAAAAACTTTAATAATAATTTCAGTTCGAGTCCATTCGTGTGCTCGAATGCCTGAAGATGCCGAAAGGCGAAAAGTGGATAATAATAAAATTCGTAAAAAAGATTACTATTTGAATGTGTTTAAAAAATATTAGAACAGCAACTGGAGAAATTATAAACAATAGCAACACATACTGTATCTTATACAATAAAAAAAAATGTGGTTATACACACGGAGCAGAAATAAAATCAAATAGACAAAAATATCTAATCCAAATAGAATGAATAATAACTATTATAAATATGTACATATGAACAAAAATATTATTTCCGTATGTTTAATGATAGAATTATCAATTACGTCTAGAATAAACTAGAAAACTCAAGTATAGTTTGTATGATAAAGAAAAGTTTAAAAATTTGTATATTTATTAAAATAATACATGGAAATTTATATATAATATTTAAAGTGTTTACAGTTCATTCTAGAATTTTGAAATCTTTAATCAATTCCCGTGGGTCGTTGTGATTTTGGATTAACAATCAGAACAATTGATATGCTCTTACGCATTTCATTTATAGTATTGGTCTCAATATTAATGACTCCCGTATTCCATCAATTATAATTATATAATATCTTTTGGGTAAAGTTTTTTCGTAATAATTTTTGCAGACGAATCTATGAAAGCTTAATTTAAATATAATTTAGTAAGTTTTATGATAGTTTTTGGTACGGTTCTGTTGTACAAATGTTTCAACTAAGAAATCAGTGGCTTATCAAATCTCTTCGTTCCAATAATCACCGTGTTTGTATCTCATTACTGAGAAATCTTTCAATTCTTTCGAATTGATAGTATAAAAAAATCAAAATTTCTTTCGTAGTTGAAATATTATATAGATTTATAATTTAGTAATACACACAATTGATAATTTCTTTATTTGACTATCAGTAATATGCTTTGGAAAAAAAGGTGTTTTGTCAAAACGTTAACAAACGAATATAATAAAAATCAAAATGTGGGTCCTACGGTCGAGAAAACATCTGGTTAGGTTAAGTTAGTGATGCTATAACAACTTGCCGCTCAAATATTTATTATTATTTATGGATGTCATATTTTTTATGACGGTATGTTTTGTCAAAAACATAAATTTGCGAATGGATATATCGTATGACCTGACGACTAATTAGGGTAAGTAAAATAGAGTTTTATTACACAGCTTTCTATTGCTTATTCTTGAAACAAAACTTTCTCAAGTATTACTAGCTACATAAAAAATTAGCCGCTTTAGGTTTTTAAACATACTTTAGTACAACGTCACATATAAACAATAAACCTTTAAAAGTATCACTTAAAAGCAGCGGAAGAATAGAATTTTATTCCAACAAGCAAGTAACGGAAATATCCATAAAATAACATGCACGCATAGACATGAAAATATTTACTACGATTGTAGGTTATAAATATAATCGGCTTTGTGGTTCAGTGCTTAATGTTGTTGGATACGGTTACGGATGTCTCGGGTTCAAGTCGCGGTGCGGACAGTTTCATAAATTGATTTTTCAATTGATTAATAGATTTCTGTTCTTAAGCATGAATGTTTGTAATGTCTGGAACTCCTTACCACCCAACGGATCCTAAAAAACGGAGCGAAACGAGAGAGATTAGCTAACCACTAGTCCTGCCCTAGCCCTATCCTTCTATACCTACTCTCTTCGAATAAAAATAGGTTGAGCAACTGAGTAACAAGCAGTTCTCGTAGAAAAAATCAGTTGAGAAACCTCCATTAGGAAGACATATGTTCCACGTTGGGAGCAGACATAGTAAAAAAATATATTGAACTAAATATTTTGCTATTTTTCACTTCTTCATAAAGGATTTCTGGAAAGTAAATGCTAATCAATCATTAAATTTATTATTAAAGAGTATGATCAGCCAATACGAGTGACTCAATGGATTTTTATATTGGAAAATATGAAATATTTATTTTTATTATTTTATACAAGGTAAACATAAAACTAGCATTTAACAGTTATATAATGTCAACATTATTTAATTTTATTATAATTGTAATCTCCTAAAAGTACTGTGTAAGTATCATATTATATGTCGCTAATGCACGATGGCGTTTATAAAGAACAGAGTGTTTTTGGGTGAAAATATATCAAAATACTATTTTTTTTGAATATTTTTCCTATAACCTCACCTATTCATTGCATATGAACATATTTTTTTATTTAAAAGATGAAAATCATGCATTTAAGCGTAAATAATGCATGTGTCTTTTGATGATGCCGTGTAATCCTTTATTGTATAAAATATCGCTGAAATAATTTGTACATTGTTTTCCTCTTAAAGGCGTTAAATTTTAAAAATAATATAAATAAAAGAATTTTTGAAAATATTTTTAAAAACCCGGTTAACCGCGTGAAATAAACCGGTTTTCGGTTTTTATCAAAACACGCGATAAACCGGTTAACCGGTTTCGGTTTAAACCGGGTTGGAAGCCCTAATTTGGACACTTAGTGGAGCAGTACTTCATAAGTAACTGGTAGTAAGGAAGTAACTCATACCCTGTTTTTAGCAGGATAATAATTTAAAACGTTATTGCCTCCAACAGTTCGATTCAGATAACCAGATATGAAAGTTTACAGACCATTGCAGACGACCATAAATTTGTAAACAAATTACAAATATATAAGTTGACACGTTCTGATATTTTTGCGAACATTTATTTGTTTCTTGAAAGGTTGAAATGATCCAGAACGGCATTCGAACACTTTTAATATCACAATTCTCAGAATCATTTCTATTTAACGTTACCTGGCCTGACTGAGTTAAGATCGTTAAAGTGAAAGTGGCCGGTATCCGACCAGTTAATTGCCTCGTTTGCCTGATAACAAAATGGAGGGGGCCTGCAATTTTGAAGTTCTAATTTTGAATTCTGCAGGCAGTCTGTTTTCGGAGACCTCATCCAGAGGAGTCCACCGCATGGCAGTCATTATAAATTGTTTTGGTTTGTTTTGAAATTGGATTTAATTTAAATTAAAAATCGTTTGTTGTGTCAATTTTATTACAACTTAAAGGTAAATTCATGTGTTAATTAAACGTAAATGTAGACGCAATTTTATCTTGTACTTGTAATTTTTGTGTATTAAACCACTGCATATTCAATAAATAAGAGATTAACTGTACTGGAGCGGTGCTCTGATTGAGATCCTATACATCTTGGATGGTGATAACCAAGCATTTGCCCTCTTCGACCGTGGGCATTCTCAAAGTCTATTAAAAAATCAATATTTCTATTGTTTCAAACCATTTTCTACGTAGGCATTAAGGACGGCAACCTTAAAGTAAATATTACCACTTTGATATAGGACTGATGCTTAAAGTTACACGTATTTCTATGGTAACCAAATAACTATACTGAAGTATCATAGTTTTTAAATTTTGCTTACTAAATCATAAATAAAACGAAATTAATTTACATTTTCGATGATTTGAGTATTCATGAAAAAACTGCCTTATGCACAGGTAAAATGGTTTTACATTTAAATTTAGAGTTAATCAATATAAGATATCTTTAAACATGAAGTATTCCAAAATTTTCCGATCTTACAATATATAAATCATAAGTGACCATCGTTTGGACCGCGGTCTACACGCGAAGCTATTTTTGGTCGACCGCGTTTCTATATCCGATGGAAATGTGAATTCAGTGTTTTTGACAGTTTTTCGAGCTTCATTAACGAAAATAAATATTCATTATAATTAAAAGAGTTGCTGCACATTTCATATATTTTTGGTTGTACATATCTTTTAGAATAGGCTGTTTTTTGACGAAATCATTCGCTTACTATTATGATAAATAATTATAATTTGACGGCATTCTTGCTTATAGCGGTAACTTAATTATTTTTATTTATAATATTTCCGTTTTCAAAATACATACATTTTCATCATACAAATTGGCTTTTTTATTGTCCAGTCACGATATTTAAATACAAGATTTTTTGATGTGGTTAATCCTCTCGTTTTAAATTATTTCAATACAAATAATAGCTCCTCTTTTATCGCCATGTAGCCACTAAAATTTAACTTGTTCTCGTTCGCCAGTTAAGTAATTGGAATCAATTGCTACATAGTTGACGATTTTTACGATTGAGTAAGTTCGTTGCAAAGGATCAAAACATTATGTCGAGTCATTGATAGCCATGTTTTGTATTACGTATATAGAAATATTCTCTTTCAGCCCTACCATCTAGCAGAACATGAAAAGGCATAAAATAAGGAAAATTCAATTAAAGTGTTAAGTTCCATACCACTAATCAAAACTATTAAAAATAAGACAGTTATTAGTTCCGACAAAACCGTGATGACATAAACACTTTAACTATGATTCTTTTTGAATCATACACTTTTTTACTGTTTATGTTATTTGAACAGGGTTCTGCCAATTAAATGTTAATCCAATCAATAAAAATAATTGGTATTGAAGTTATTTTAAAGCACGCAAATATTACGTGGTTCATATAATATAGAATTGTTATTAAATACTATTTAATTGACACAACTATCCAATACCAATTACAGTGAAGAATAGTACTTTAGGTTATTTTATTTGAGAAGTCGTGGAAATGCATTGTTTCTTCTTTTAATTTTTAGAATCATCCAGCCAATGAAAATACCACCGTAGAGAGTTTAAAATTTATTCAACGATATTGCTTCAGATGTTGACATATTACACTTGGACTTGAGACGCACACGAATACTTTTTTCCAAATTTTAAATAAGATTCTGTATTTCTAGTTATAACTATTTGTTAAGTGTTTTATAAAAGAAAATCTATTCCACTGAAGAAAATTCACTCTTATTGTTTTTAAATTATCTATTCAAAATCATTTTGTTGATACAGAGTATTTTATATTACGATTTTATTCTTTGGAACCATTCAGATATTGTTATCTCTCTACTTTAAGCATATAAAATCGTTTCGCTGTTCATTTTTTCATTATTTTATACTGCTAGCATTTACGTACATGTAAAAAATAGCGCTAAAGTGAATTTAAAACTATATCCATAAAATTCGTTCGGGGACGCATTGCTCCAAAACGGACATTACTTGTTGATACTATCTCCACTTTTCTTTAAAATTGGAAACTATAGAATACTCGTGGAATTTTGGAAGCGGTCATTTTTTATAGTTACCATTACTGATAATAGACACAGTTATCTTCTGCATTCTTAATATAAGATTTGTGCTTGAGGTTCCGGGTTTAAATACAGCTCACTCATATTCAAAGATAATGTTCCCATATATTGAGTTATTACATGTATTTCACTTTTAAGGTGTTAACTGTCAATTCTTGGTGGAAAGACATTATATTTAAAAAAAAAAAACACAATTCATTTGTACTACTTCCACATATTTATAATGATCAGGACCGGTTTCTCTCATCACGAGCATTATCAACTGATAAAAATACAAACATGACAGGCTTATTTACATAAAATTGAGTGTAAAAATGAAGGTATATAAAACTGATGGTTCATGAACTGAGACAAGAAAATACTGATTAGCAAACAAATTATACATAAATCAAATAAAAGAGTATACAATTAAAATGTTATGGACCTCTTGCAAATCATTAAATACTAATCTGAAATCACAAATATAGCTACATTAAAAGTCCATTTTGCTGAACGAAATTTTTAACGACGTTACTAATGTAATATACAATAATGAATCAGGAAAATTATAAGAAAAAATTAGTGAACCATTTAAAAATAATCAAATATTAAATATTTAATTAGTATGAATAATAAACAGCCATCTTAAGTGGAGAAAGCAGAGCAGCTATGAGTATCCATTAAATTTTTAATATCTGAAAAATAAAATTACAAGACAGAATCAATTCTTACAAGTTAAAAATCACCTTACAGGTATAATACAAATTTATTGAATGAGCAAACCGTCTTTGCATCTTCTCCTCTGTTATATCCGATTCATTAATTCAATCAGTTTTATATACCTTCATTTTTACACTCAATTTTATATAAGTATTTTTATCAGTTGATAATGCTCGTGATGAACGAAACCGGTCCTGATCATTATAAATATGTGGAAGTAGTACAAATGAATTGTGTTTTATTTTTTAAAATATTACATGTATGCTTACCTCATTGGATCATTTTGTAACTTTGATAAAATTATTTTAAAGTGTATCTCAAATAATCAAAAAACATCTAGCGCGTTAGCAATTAGATGTTATGTTGAATATATATTTGGCACAATACATAGACCACGACATAAAGTGATTTATCTTCATTTTATCATAGAAGATATATATTTGAACTTAAAGGGAATCTCGAAATTATTAAAAACATGCTTTCTTACGTGCGCTACGAGATTTAAAGATGGTTCAAGTTTATTTACTACCCGCTCTTCAAATTAACAAACAAGCACTTATTTTTTAAGATATCGACTGGCGGTTATTGATGGGATTTCAATACGAAAATTTTATTGCTGAAATTTTATACATTTTTATGTATTTCGGCACTAACGACTTGGGTTTAAAATATGTAGAACCCAGTTAAAAACCTTTTGTAACGAACAAGTTAATCTCCCTAACTCCCGTTTATTGTATCCTTTACGTGAGATGAGTCGGTAAAATAATCATAAAATAACAATCAAAATAATGAAATTCCCAACTAACTATAAACATTTTAACTATAAAAATAATTATAGGGACATTTTTATTTCTGTAGTGTTTATTTGTTGCATACTAAAATGTTTTTCCTATACCATTATTATTTCCGCCAACTTTACAAATTATACCACGTTACAAGCCATCTTTCTTTCCCGTGCAGTATAGACATATACGCAACGGAAAATCGGACATTCCTCGGAGGAAAACTTTTCCAGCGGGCGAAAGTATGGACACATGATGCAGTGTTGTTTTGAACAGAAGCGAAAAGTCGGGTAAACCCCTGATAAGTTTTGCCAGCGCTTTTTCCGGCGCTTTTTGTTGCAAGATAATTGCGGTGACCATTACACGTGAATTAGCATTACATTTATTTATAGAACAATTAATGTATAACTATACTCGCCTATTTATTTAACCAACGCAAGTATAAAATTTATTGAAAGGGGTCCCATATCATATTTTTTATTTATTAATCTTTCATCTAAAAGTCCAGGCAAAGGCCTAATTTTCTGTCATAAGGTCACGCAATGTCGAACGTCCAACTAATCACCCTGAGTGCGAGTTCAACTAATTGTGAGATAATTGCAAGCAATATCTTTTGCAAGCAACCTTTGTCATATATTTTAAAAATAAAACACAATTTATGTATGCTACTTCCACGTATTTATAATGATCAGGACCGGTTTCGAGCATTATCAACTGATGAGCAAAATCAGTTCTGATAATTATAAACATGTGGAAATAGTACAAAAAATTGTGTTTTATTTTTAAAATATAATGCCTTTCCACGAAGAATTGACAGTTAACACCTACCTTAAAAGTCACTGTTTCATTAAGTTTTTTTTATAGAAAACTATTTTTAAGTAATAGTGTAATTTACATAAGTGTGGTCTTACATACAGTAGAGCGGTGCTCCGCAACCTTTTCTCATCCACGGCACACCTAAGCACTCGTTAATATATCGCGGCACACCACACGCACAAAATATGTAAATTTCATAAAAAAACTATATACCAAATACCCGCTCCCAATGTGGACCATATGGACCCCTAATGAAGGTATCTCAACAGAAGTTTTTCTTTTTTTCCTAATGTCAGCCATGTACGCAATTCATTCAATGGTTATTTTGAAAGAGTATATGAATTTCTGGCATGTTTTGGTTAAGTAAAAAATAAATAACCTTATATTGGTGTTCAAATAATCTTTTCAAAACTTTGCCTCGGCAGAGTCAACGTATATTCGTGTGAAATAATCGGGATTGGTATTCTAAAAAATTGCAATTTTTGGGTTCTTGAATTAAACGTGTATTATTTTGATACATTCGTTCATTGTGTGTAATAATTTCACTGGTAAATTATTAGCCATCAATGCTTCCCAATATATGCAGCAATGTGTAATTTCTACGGTAGGATTTTTTTGATTTACACAAGAGACAAACCCCCTTTTATTCCCACCATTGTAGTTTCACTATCCGTACAAACACTAATAATATTATTCTATTAAGTATACAAATAATAGAATATTTGTTACAATGAGAATAATATCAACGGTAATCTTAGCAAAGGAATGGCTTAAAAAATTTTATGACATAAATATACTCGATTTTTCTCATTTTGGACGCACTGTGCCACGGCACACCTGGAATCGTCTCGCGACGCACCAGTGTGCCGCGGCAATATTTTGAAACCATTTAGGTATCATTATAAGAGACATAACAAGAAAACGGTATTTGCTTTTTACACCGTCTACATTTCCAGTAAATCGTATTCGTATTTAATGTTACGTATATATAAAATAATTATTTCTTCAATTTTAAGATATAATAGCAAGAATCCATGGCTACCGCGAAGCATCCTCCAACTTTTTACAATTTAACTCCCCTCTTTCGACGGTCGATGTTTTGGCTGTGAGATTTTGCCGCGGCTGATATTTTTATTCCGTTTTTTGCTTCGGCGAACTGCCGTTTGTCTTTTGTTATTTGTTTAGACAAAGTGGAAAAGATGGCTTGGTCAGTGGAGCAAAACAAAATATGGCTACTGCATACCACAAAAACTTTCGCGTAACTTGAAGAACTTTACTTTTCTAGAGCAAAATGCATTACAAATGCATCTAGATTTATACGCATTGTTATTTTCATCACTATAGTTTGTTTGGTATCTTTTGCAGTTGATTTTATTCAGGTAATGCTGTAAGAGAAATTAAAAATAGATTGTTCCCGCAACCTTCTGGTTGAAGGTTTATGCGGTCGTCTTTGAGCTACTCTTTAAAGATGATTAAGGATTTGGTAGGTTTAGAGTAAGGTTATCAAGTTTAATATTATATTACGAAAAATTCCCGATGAGAAATGAACGCTTTTGTTTTGATGGTTTATTTTAAATACAACGTCTGTTTCCAATAAGAAACTTATGAATTCCTTATAAATTACAAAAACAAAATGTGTGTAATGAGAACAGCAAAGCAGTAACTTTTTCTTTACTGTCAGAAGGAGTGTGTTTTAGAATGGTGAAGTTGGCACAGGATTTGTCCAAAGCCAATTACTCTCCTTCACGCTAAGCTGTCCGGATACGTTAGATAAATTTGACAGACATCCATTCTTATGAAAACGAATTTATAAATCACTTGAAAAAAACAATTAATAACTCTTGCCTACAGAGATTCACTCCCGTTACATTTTAAGACATCACAGACACTCACAAACCTGTAAATCAATTGGCTGATCAATGTATGGATCAATCTCATAATAGAGGATTAAAAATTATTATCACGTAATCGAGTGGTATAAAAAGAAACTCGACTACGTTGATCGAATGTATATTTTAGAATAATAATTTACCATATTTCTTTGACAAATACGATAAATACTGTTATAAAATTGTGCACAATATTTACAAATAAAATAATAAAGTTGTTGAATGCCAAAAAACCCAATGCTACGGGCACAAAAGAATTTTGAAAGAATAACCGTTACACGTCAGAAATATCTCAAATACATTTCGTATATTCGTTTTATTCCAACAAAAGAACTGTCTTGTTTGTAAAACAAACACAAATAGTTGTAAAGTATGCATTACCCAGTGAAATAAAAATTCTCTGAGTAAATAGTATAGCGATTGATGAAATTCACCCGAAATGTATCCGATTTTTTCATGACTACCGTAAACAGTACTTGATCGCTTTTAAAATATGTTTGGAGTTTTTGTTTAGTATGTCAATACTTTTTTTATACACAAAATCTTTCTTTTTATATTTCACTTGTTTTTATTGAAAAAGTAAGCACCTATATTGACGTTGTGGTTGAGGGTTTATTTTGGCGTATGATTTTGTTTATACTTTTTATGCGATTGATGATAAACATGAAAACATTGTTTGAAACAATTTATGGTCTTTATTATATTGAAAGACATATTCAAGGAATTGTGAAGGTTTCGAAATAAAAATTAAAAGGCAGCATATTCTATATACAAAGATTTTTTTATTAAATGACCGATTTTTTGATTTGGAGAATATGTTCGTCTCACCGTTCCTCCTGGTCTTAAGCACCAGTTTCCGATGCCTTTACTGCCTGTCAAGTTATACCAGCATCTATAAGAACCACTGAATACATCCCATAAATGGTAACTGACAGTCTTCCAGAAAGCCAAAATCCACTGGTTGCAAAGACACACAAGCAAAACTAAACACGAAACCCATGTCTCAAGCCGGATCTCCACCGTGAACGAAGAGGTATGCGTTAAGCGATGTAAAAACAACATACAATCTTTTCACTCGCGGTGGAGACGTAACAATAAAAAAAACCTTAGCTATGTGTGCTAGGTTAATACTAAGTTAACTTAGTTACAGTCAGTTTCAAGGTCTCTTTGACAACAACTGACGTAACAGAAAACCACCCTGTCCGTTAAATATCAAACTACTTTCATTTTTTACCATGTCCTCTCCCAGTATGGAGCATATAGCTTCTTAATGGAAGTAGATCAACAGAGATGCCCAACCTCATTTTTTTGAAAAGAGTGTAGGGATAAAAGGATAGAACTAGTGGTTAGCTATTTTCTCTCACTACGCCCCCGTTTTTAGGATAGGATGGGTGGGAAGAAACTACTAACAGAAATCTATTGACAAATCAATTTTTTAAACTGACAGTACTGGGACTTGAAGCCAAGACATCCGTAACCGTAGCCAACGATGTTGACCACCACGCCACGGACCCGACCGTTTTACTCCTAACTACTTTACCTTCAGTATAATCATTTTGACGCAAACTTATAATGTCTATGCTTAAAACACGACTTACGTATGCCTATGTCAGGTGTTGTGATTCAATACGGTTCACAGGATTGGTCGTATGCTAACGATTAACAAATGCAATTCGACTTTAACATCGCACAGTTGAATGTTCCCCCCAATAGTCTGCATAGAAATACGTATATTATAATATCTAGGCAAACACCGAGCTGGTTCTATGTAATTTCATCCTCCATAATTAAGATAACAGTTTATGTATCTGAACTAGTTCCGTTAAAAAATCATTTATCCGTGAGTTAAATTTATTTTATAGGTTATTTTCTTTTTGGGCAGTTAATTACTATGTATTTTGAAAAGGGCAGTTTAATATAACACTACATCTCTCCAATTATTTAAGAAGCGCAATTATTCATTTATGCGGTATCAAGCGACTCATTTAAGCGGTGTTTAAACAACTCCTGATATAAACGACGGGTGGTGGAGGGTCAGCAGCTTTACTCAAAATTCAAAGTAAAAATTGAACTGCTTTTCCTCATTTTATACTGTTGATAATAAATATGTTCTATAATATATAAAACTTTTGGCGTCTGTGGCGCAGTTGGTAGTGTCGTGGGCTACGGCTTCGGATGTCTCGAGCTCAATTCCCGGTGCGGACAGTTTTCGTAGATTGATATTTCAATCGATTTATGAATTTCAGTTCATGGTTTTTGTGTTGTCTAAAAACTCCCTCCTTAACCACACATCCGATCCTCACGGGGCGTAGCGAGAGCGATTAGTTAATCACTAGTCCTGCTCCAGCCTTATCCTTCTATGCCTACTCTCTACGAAAAAAGAGAGGTTGAACAACTGAGTAACAAGCAGTACTCATAGAAAAATTCTGTTAAGATTCTTCCATTAAGATACCATATGCTCCACATTGGGAACGGACATGGAAAAAAAACTTTTCTCTTGAAGAAATACGTTCAAATGTGATATTAAGCAAAAAAAATATTCCAAAGAAAATATTATTTAGGTACACTTCGCCAATATTATTAAAACGTCAACAAATATCTTTTTAATGCAAATATATCGGTTAAACAACATTTTTTTTACTAAGGGTAAGTATAGATGTAATCTTTTGGATCTGCCGCTGAATAATAATATGTTGAATTTCCTCTTTCTGGCATTTTGTGGAATCTGGAAATCTTTCCAATCAACCCCTATCACGAAAGGACAAATGGATGAAGCACGTGACGAACAAACCCTTGTTTATTTTTTTATATTACGCACAGTGGCGTAGAAACGAAAAATACCTAAACTATACATTTAAAATCGGAAGTACGCAGGTACTCAGAGAGACTGTTTATTGTTAAGGAAAACTGTCAAATAAAATTCATACGCTTTTAATCCAATTGAGTCACAATACAAGGCTGTGACTTTGACAGTTCGATAAAATAAAAATAACTACAGAAAATACAATACAAAAATAAAAAAGTAGATTTTTCAACTAGCATGCACAGCTGTTGTATAACAAATTTAACGAAAACAATTAATGTTTATTAATATTTGCCAATCGCCGTGACCAAGTGGTAGCGTTCAAAGGTCTTTGAATGTTAGATACAAATTTACGTTTATTTTTAATCGGTTTCTGAATTTGTAAGTAAAATGCATGGCCTATCTTTTCTACCCAGTATATAAAACTGGACGTAGTAAGAGAACTAGTTAACAATGACAGTACTGTCAATTTTGTCTTATCTAATCTTGACTTCAGTCATCATTCAATCAGTCATCAATTTTGAAAGCGGGTATTTTAAAGATAAATCATGGGTATAAATTCATTTTCCCATTGATTCAACATCTTTGGAAAATCTTTTTAAGTAATCAAAAATTACAATATTTGTGTTTTTTTTCCTATTTCTTATTTCACCTTCGGCCACTCGTATGTGACGGTTTAGCGATCACTGATTGAGAAAATTAGCAGCATCCTTAATTTTTCACGTCTAATACATAAGAGGGTATATTAAAATACTTTGATCTATCGTAAGTATATATTACGTAATTACACAAATATTGTTTTCAAAATTACCTTAAAACTATACTGACCTCACTTTCAATATATGTTTTATTTAGGAAATTTTAATAGCCAACGTTGTGTACAGGTAATCTCTCACGCTCTGGCAATGTTTACTTGAATTTAGGTAAAATTGCAGTCCTGGAGCTCAAATCCCCGCGACTGGAAACCATTATTACAAGGATAATAATTTCCAAAACCCTGCCTTGCACCAACAACAAACAGAACTTGTTCTGCAACAAAAGCTTTTAGTTTATCTTTTACACTTCACGAAACAAGTTATGTTGCATTAAAAATACTGTTAAACTAAAAATTTGTATCTTAATATGCTTTTATGCACCAAAAATTTTTTTATGCATATCAATGCAATATTTTTTTATACGTTGACGAAATATGTATAAAATAGTATGCATTCTTTTATTGATATCATTGACCAAATGAGCTAATTCAAGGCATAAATACATACGGAATTAAGCTATTTTTCATTCAAAATATCTTGTTAGCTACATGTTTATTGTACCATCAATTTGGGTAAGTTTGCCCATTGGTCTAAGATTGGCCCACTACATGGAAAAAGGTGCTATTATAATATCATGATAATACTTATGCCAAATGAATATTTTCTAGTAAATCAAAGGTATTGAGTAGCCCCTTGTGGAAATATATGTATTAATTTGCAACATAATTTGTTTTATTGCTGAATTTATTTAGCTGTCAGCTTGGAATGATAAAACACAATAATTTAAAAACTTATCTTGAAATAAATTGAATTAGTCATGTTTTCAGTGTGTATTACTAATCTAAAAATCTCAATTATATACAGAATATATAAAAGCATAAAGAAAAGTTACCAAGACTTTAAAATCACTGAATTTATAATAATTACAGTGATTATTTGTATCTTGGACCAAAGTTACCCGATTTGGATGCAAACTTTGGCTCACCTTGTTTTATCTATATCTATATATCAATTATGACAATAAATCTATTTATATCAATTAAATTTCATTTCTTGTCGGCGTCCGTGGCGCAGTTGGTTTCGTCGCTGGCTACGGTTACGGATGTCTCGGGTTCAATTCCCGGTGCGGACGGTCTTCATAGATTGATCTTTCCATCGATTTATGGATTTCTGTTCGTAGTCTGAGTCCTCCCTCCCATCAATCCCATCCTCACGGGGCGTAACGACAGCGATTAGCTAACCACTAGTCCTGTCATAGCCCTATCCTTCTATCCCTACTCTCTTCGAAAAAAGAAAAGAGAGGTTGAGCAACTGAGTGACAAGCAGTTCTCGTAGAAAAAATTCTGTCAAGATACTTCCATTAGGAGACCATATGCTCCACATTGGGAGCGGACATGGAAAAAAAAAAATTTCATCTTGATATATCAGTAAATTTCTTGTACATTAGTACATTACTTCTCGGTCGTGCTATTTATTAAAGTTTTTTTTTTGTTTCTTAAATACATACGCGACAATGTATTCATAGCGATAAAACACTGCTAAACTAAAATCATAGACACTACTTCAATTATCACATAATGTTTTTAAGTGAAAGAAACGTTCCTTTAGGTCAGGAAAACGAAGCTTTACCTGTCGAAAGGCCACATTCATTTATTTTAAAATCAAATAAGGCCGCATTCAAGAAACATACGTAAAAATGTATATAATTATTTTTTAAATGAATGAAAACAATGAAATTTACCTATTTATGTATTTGTTTATTTCATTCAAAAAGCCGCACTTGAGACCCTATAAGGCCACAAGTTCGTCACCCCTGATTTAGGCAATTTAAAAACCTGGTTCCTCACTTTAAAAGTACTACTTTACTGAATTTACGTTATAAGCTCAATAGTACTCGTTTGAAAAGACACTTTAGATAAATTTCGGTGACATCTTACAATAAACAGTATAATAAAGGTGCCGATAGTCTTTTAATATTACAATAACCGTTTATCTTTCAATTGAGTGAAGTGTCTTAAGCTGAAATTTATTTAATGAAAAATTATTAAGTTGTTTTTCAAATATGCATTCTATATATTTTAACATCAGAAACTTTGAGAGATGATTTTTTGTGTACTGCTTTTGAAGGTGCTTAGCGTGTTCAACAAGGCAATGTATATTAATTAATCTTTATAATGGATTGGCAAGACACAGGTATTGGATTTTGTATTTGTAATAGATACCATGCTACAATAAAGCTTTCTACGTATTGCAAACATGATCCCCCATTATATTAACATTGCATTTACATAATGTGTCAAATATTTGTAGGTAAAATTCTTAAACATGGCGTCATTAAATTTACAGGTAGTAACGCCTACATTTGTAATATAACGATGTAAATATTGTTTACAGTGTTCATCAGATATTCAAATTTCCTAACATGTTGATATCTGTCGTGTATTAATACCCTTTGTTTGTAATAAAGATTCCACATAAAATATCTGAACAACCCATGTTATTATAATATCTATATCATAAACCGTTCATCGAATAATATATGAAAGCACCTTAATAATCGTTTAATTAATCATTAAAATTCGTTGAAACCGAAAGGCATCGCAAAGTATTCTCCACAGCACAGTGTGTCAACATACCAGCCAGCTGTGTTGATTTTACATGCCACGTTACATTTAGTTTTATGATTAAAGTTCAGTGTCAATCAAAAAAATCTTTCTAATTTAATATCCCGCTGAATGAGGACTAGGACTCAACTACTCGAATATGTTCGTTTATATGAAAATACTATTAAAAATTCAATTTGAATAATTAATAACATAACGTTAAATAAATACGCATTTCAATATCGTTCCATTCTGTTACAATACTTAAAACTACATTTTTAAAGGTTCTTTTTAGCTCCGAATCATTCGTTAAACTCAAGTGTAATATTGAAAGCTCCCGAGTTGGATGAAAGCAAAAATCCACTAACTGGTTTATTCACTTTGTTTTTTTTAAATCTGGAGAAATTAGGATGTCATCTTTCATCGATTTATTATAATATTACATATGTTAAAATCCCTCATTTGGACCACCTGTATCTTATTGTATTCTTGGATATCTAGTGCTGCACTATTAAACTGCGTGAATTGTATTAGTTATACATTCTTCTTGCGATACCGATGACCTATATTTACAACTTGCACTTATATGTATAGCTTACAACGTATTCCCCAATTGTGCTTTACCGTTTTACATGTTAATTAAGCCAGAATGTATACGATATTTCTACCCTTATAGCAGAGCGTTTATGGAATATACCCTCCACTTAAGCACTGTGTATATCTATGGCGATACCTTACCACTTACTGCAGCCATTTTGTTATCTTGAGCTTTCACCAAGATATCTAGATAATGTTAGGTTTACCTGCACGGATCTGGCAATAATTTGAAACGCTGATAACATTTTTATGCTGCGAAATACAACCTGCAAGAAGATTTTGAACCTGTGGCCGTAGGTACAACTTTAAACAAACTTTGCTAATATTAATTACTTCTCAGACACTCCATTTGAAAACACACAACATCACTATGCTACATGATATGCCGAGTATTATTATAAGGCCTGAATTTTTAGGTCAGTAGTTTATATCAGTTAGAAATAACGAATGGTCAGTAATTATTCAAAATGGTTAGTAACTAATCCGATAAATGGTCAGTATACAAGTAGCAACAATGGACAGGCTGCAGAGCAACTCGTATCGCATTGGCCTCAAAGTCAATGCGAGTAAAACTAATGTGCTCTGCACCAGTTTCTGTCCAGACCCAGACTACCCTCTGACGAGCGAGGGGCATCGGGATAGTCGACGGCTTCAGGGACTTGGGGGTAGACATCACGGGAGATGGCAATCCGCGTAAAGAGCTCGCAATCCGATTAGGGATAGCTGGGGCAACCTTTAACTCAATGCGGAAAGTCTGGGACTCACGGTTGTACTCTGTCAGAACCAAGTGCCACTTATTCAACTCATGCATCCTGACGGTGTTGCTTTACGGTTGCGAGTCATGGTATCTCACCAAGGCACAGGGGTAACCGTATACTGTACTTTGAAAACAGATGTTTGCGGCGAATACTAGGGGTACGGTGGTTTGATTTTGTCAGGAACTCTGAGGTAAGAGAGCGGACGGACTAGCTTCTTATTATGTTCAAAATAAAAAAAAGTGTCGATGAACCTGGCTTGGACACGTGCTGCGGATGCTCCAGGGGAGCCTGAATCATGCCTGTCTCTTCTACTAACCAGATTCCTTCGCCCTGGAAGGCCGCTGATGACCATCTATAGGATGTATTCGGCGGAGCTACGGGACGCTGGGATGACCTAGGAGGAAGCGAGGGAAAGAGAAGCTTGTAAGAACCGCGTGATGGCCATATGCTCCATATAGGAAGCGGATATGGTTTTAAAAAAATACAAGTAGTCAGTTAATAAATTAAACCGTCAGATATTTATATAACACGGTGATTGTTTTAATTAAAACTAACCTTTATGTATTTGGCAATAATTTACTGAGCATTTATTACATCTTACAATTTCTCCTTTTATTTAAGGAAAATGTCAATCAGGTTGAAACAATAAAAAAAGTTACTTTGATGAATTCATAAATATATGTAAATTTTACCGGCCTCTGTGAGTGATTTAAATTCAGTTGGGTGCTAGGCAATTCAAAAAAACGCTTTATTACAAGCAATCCCTGAATGATAACAGTCATTATTCGTAAGGTGTTTTTTCTATTCTTTTCTCTATTCAAAATATGATATTATTCTAAAAGAAGTTTTGAGGCAGTAATAAAATTGAATAGATACGGAAAAGGATACAAAGAATTACTGTGTATCGAGTGAACTGACCCTAGAACTAACTTACTCATAAAAGTGAGACTATTTAAGACCCCCTGAGACCCATTTATATTAACAACAACAAATACCACACATAAACATAATGTTCTTTTTTTAATTGTTAATACTCTCGTCATTTAATAACATAAAAACAATATTATTAAATGCTGAATATTAACGTAACCATTATTTTGTAATTTCCAAAACAAATAATTGAACGGAATGTTTTTGTTTAAAACTATGGACAGAAGTGTACGCCCAAAACATAGTGTAGAGGCAGAACATAGCACTTGGGAAAACTTTTAATGTTTCTAATAATATGAAATATAATACTCTCTCGGCAGTTTCCTTGACAATTTAATCATGATTAATTCATGTAAGTTGCATTTCATATATTGAACAGTATTATGTTAGTTATTATCAATTCCTAAAATTCGTTAATTTTACCGACATCTTCTTATGCAATGAATATTTGTGTTTTACTGTTGGCTCAGTTATTTCAATATTTATATACTTACATGATTTGCAGCAAAAAGTAACAAAATACAATTATTTCACACAAAAAAAAATGATTTTTATATCGTCGTCCATGATTATCGCTCAGTATAAAATCTTTTTACTTTCATTTTAACTAAAATGATGTTAAATGACAATTTTAGGAAATTATTAAGAGCGTTGCAGAAAAAAATTCTTTGTTCAATATAATTAATAATTACTTAAAATAGGGAGTTGGAACAAAAAATTTAGGCCTACAGTACAGTTTGTTTTATAAATTATAATATAGTTGGCCAGATATGTACAGTAAGGGATCGTGGGATATACTTTCATTTTTCAAAATGGTTGACAAAGCTTCAGTTGAATTGATTAATATTTTTAATTTGGTTTTGAAAATTTCATAAGAATTGTTCTCGTAAATAAAATTGTTTGACTTGATTGATTCAAAATAATACCTTAAATATTCGATGCAACAGTGAATTCGAAAGACGTTTAGAAAAAATAATTTTCTCTGAAAAACTAAATCGGCTGACTGTTTTAATATTATTTCTCGTTCTTTCAAAAAATACATGAATACCAATTTAATTATGAATAGTTGATGAAATAGTTTTTTTGGATTTTATCACTAAGAATTCCTTTTTCTTTTGCGTCTATCAATAATTATGATATGAATAGTTATTTACTTCAATTTCAATATTTGTTATTTTTCCTTGAAATTCAATAGGATTTTGTTTATTTTTTACGTATGAATGGTTCTAAATTACCGTAAAGTTTGCTAAGATAGAGTAATGGAAAAACAGTACACTCTTGAACATCTTATATTGTTGCCGTTTACGGAAGTGTTTTAAACTGGTATACTTAATAAATGCGATTCAATAGCAAACTCAAAGTATATACAATATATTGACTGTGTTTTGGCCAATTGATGCAAACCTTAAAATTGAAATTGTTCAGGTGAGAGTAAAAACTGTTTTTATCGTAAACATTATATGGTGAGTTGCGTTATGAATCTTTGAAATTCACTTCTGTAAATTCGCATGTTTGAAGATACGGGATTATACATAGAGAGTGTTGATATAATAGTGGCTTACATCAAGTTGGGGGGTCAGAATTTTTAAACCTAAAATCAATGTAAAATGATGTTTTCCTTCCAAAAAGTGGTCAATTTGTATTTCTAATTTACATCGTTTGGCCGAGATCTGCTCTGTCGTCTTTAAAATGAGATTCAATCATTTACTCATTTTCGTATTTTTGAGGATATGAAACTTTTAAAAGTCAAATGCATTATGATAAAAAAATCGGACTATCTGTTATTTGGTTACTAACGTATTTCGGAATTATAATAGTAAGCTTGTATTGAACCGCCGTGATTTTAATTTTTTTAACTAGATGGTAAATATGCAATTGCGAATGCTTTTTGTGTATGTATAAAAATGTATAATTTCTATAATTTAAGACATCGACTCAGTTCGAGTCCATTCGTGTGCTCGAATGCCTGAAGATGCCGAAAGGCGAAACCCGGGTCGTTAGTGACAAAATACATGGAAGTGTACAAAATCTCAATAATCCAAATTTAAATGTATAATTTCGATTAAAATAATAATTGTATATAGCTGTGGCTAGCTAGTGTTTTATAAACTCTAAATATAAGTGGACAGATAAAAATACTGTGGAATTTTAAAAAAATGTCAGTGTCTTTCTTTGACTTTTGTGTGGAAACCTATACTGTATTTTTAAGAGAACTTCTTCAATAATTTAATTCTATTACTCCACTTCTCAACCAAACCAGTATGTGCCTAACAATTGTCCAATGGTTGACTAGTTCTTATCTTTATGCCCCATTCTCAGAATCAGATCGAAGATCAGAAGACATCCATTTCTTTGAAACGAAATTCATTATTACCTAATGGCTCAAAGAAATTTATCACTCAGCTACGGGAAATTGTATTTAAATTTTAGCATTTATATATAGTATATATGGATAATGGTGAAATGTTTTAAAATTGAAAAATATATCGCTTTGGGGATTTAATTGAATACTAAATATATTTTTAGCTTAAATTGATTTTTTTTATTATTCGATTCAATGATAATATTATGACAGCCACTGAAGTTATAGTTTTTCTCATCTACTCAGTAGCGTCCATATTTCACATGCATAAGCGTGTAGACGTGAACATACTTACCCCAAAATAGAAATGTGGAAAACAAATTTCCATCGTGTAGCTATTCGCACTTTAAATCTTCCATACCATACGACAACATATCTTTCAATCTATTTTTATATTTTTGGGACGTTTTCGACATCGGTGTGGCGAATATTATATTTAATACAAAATAAAAAATGATACCGTGGTTCATTCCACCTCTTGTGTTTCTTTACATACTTGAGACGTGTTTCGTTTCCTTGAGAATCATCTTCAGACAGTATATTATTTTGAATTTAAGAATTCATTAAAAATCACGTAGGAAGGAATAAATGAAAAAAAGGATAAAGGGGAAGTGATTAATCAATAATATCAATAGTTTTTTGGGAGGGTGAAAATTTTACCTTGCCTCTTTACCTATTAAGTTCATTATATCTTATATATAATGGCCCAGACCGGTCTGTAGGCGTAGATGTAGACGTTTTATTATTATCAGATACACATGTAGGTATGAAATGTTCTCACGAACTATTGTATCTAAACAATACACACAGTTCCGACTTCCGACGTCACGCAAAACTGAGGCAAACAAACAACAATCAGTCCGTCAGTATGGAAACTAAAGAACAGCTACTTTCAACATTTAGTATTTCAATTTCAATACCGTCAACTATAACGGGCGTTCCCACTTCTATAGTTATATATTTAAAATAATTACATGAATATGCTCCATAGAAAAGAATACTTGCTTAGGCATCGTAAAGTAAAATGTAGAATCAAATCAAAATTTCCATTCTTTTAAATATTCTAAGTGGGTTGATTATGGTGTTATTTATATTAAATCGATTAAATAATATAAATGTGTACTAAATGCAGTTAACCATTCAATATTCTTTTCAAAAAATAGCGCTGAATATAGGCTACAATACTCACAAATGAAAAAAAATGTTTTTTAATCTGTCACTTTTTCGTTCAAGGATTTTTATTAATTTTGTCACATATGTTTATAATTTTTACTTTGAATATCAGAAAAAAAATATTCTACACAGTTTTTAATGGAGACGTGTTTGTTTCGTTGGTTTTATTCAAAATAACAATAACAAAGCTTGTTTAACACTGTAAATCAATTTACGTACAGTATTCTTATATATCTAATACTAAATTGTTTAAATATATCTTTGCCCTGTACTTGTATTTGCCGCAAGCATCTATTTTTGAAGTTCAGTGGAACCTCGAGTGGGCATACTGAGCAATAGTAATGTTTCATATCCTGCAGCTATAAAATAATACTGTCAGAACACAAGCGTAGATTAAACTGCACTGGGGTGTCCTCGAGTACAACCGTGAGACCTAAACTTCCACGTTAGATAGTTTGCTCGTTAAGCTGATTCCTATCCCCTGTGATATGTATCTCTCGGTATGTAAAGCCATCGACTCTCTTGATTCTCTGCCGCGTGTTGATCAGGCAGTCAGAGTTTGTACAGCTATTAACAGTTGCCTTTGTAACTAGACTTGGATATCACTGTCAGATAAAGGAATCCACGGACCCGGGCTTGGCCCTGCCCGTGGGCTGGGTTCGGGTGGGTAAAGACAATTCAGATTCGGGCTCGGGCTGTGCCTGGGTAAAGAATTAAATATTCAGAAAAATATTTGACATGTAAATAAAATCATAACATATATTGTTTGAAAAGTATAAACGTAATTCTATATCGGGGTATATTCGGGGAACAAGTGTGATATTGAGACTCTGGTCCAGGCCGGGCCAGGCCTGAAGATGACAGGCTTGGACCGGATAACTTTATGAAATTTCAGCCATTGCAGACTTCTACTTTCAGACTATCGGAAGATGATTAATATAAAGACACCCAAGAGGGGTGTCATTTTTATTACCGGTTACCGTTTTTCAGTGGATATGCCCTAAAGTTACTTAAAGTCACAGTGCAAACAATGTTGACATCATCGGCATACCAAGAAAATATCGCAAATAATAAAATACCTTACTAAAATCATAAATATCGTTAACTTCATGAGCACTATTCTATCAAACTAATGTGTTCCTAAACTCAAAAGATAGAGATTAAAATTATCTATAATATGAATTTTAAAAATCCTAAAGTGGTTATAGACTCAAAGAAATATCATTGACATACGCCTGATGGGTAATGGCCATAATTTATAATAGTTATTTAACCCAAAATAGTTCTTACGATTTTAATATATTTAAATTATTGTATAATAACACGACAACGGTTGCATAACAGATGTTACGTCTAACAAATAATAATAATACAATATCGACGACTGTTTATTCGTTGGAAAATGCAGAAGGCAGGTCTGTTTTGGATTCTCTTAGAGCTTTGATTAAATAAACGTCTTTCCAAGAACTCTTTGTAGCAACTAGAGATGTTCCTACTTGAAGTATTCTTTACATAGTTTAAATCAATCCAACCATATCAATTTTGCGAGTAAATTACAAGTCAGCTTAATTCAAATACTATCACATTCAGACTACTACATCCATATCGCGCATCCAATGGAATAGAGTAATAACTCAAAAACGCACGACTTTAAGTTAAATGACAAAAAAAAAACACGAAAATACTTCGCCTCCTAAAAAAGTTGAATTTTATCATCTCCTAGATAGCATTGTGGCGCTATATCAATTTGCATGAAATACTTTTCGTTAAGACATGCCCAAGATATAAAATAGGCACAATTTTTTTTTCCATGTCCGCTCCCAATGTGGAGCATATGGTCTCCTAATGGAGGTATCTTGACAGAATTTTTTCTACGAGAACTGCTTGTCACTCAGTTACTCAACCTCTCTTTTCTTTTTCGAAGAGAGTAGGGATAGAAGGATAGTGCTATGACAGGACTAGTGGTTAGCTAATCGCTCTCGTTACGCCCCGTGAGGATGGGATTGGTGGGAGGGAGGACTCAGACTACGAACAGAAATCCATAAATCGATTGAAAGATCAATCTATGAAAACCGTCCGCACCAGGAATTGAACCCGAGACATCCGTAACCGTAGCCAGCGACGAAACCAACTGCGCCACGGACGCCGACGATTTAACAGAATGTAATTGTAAAATAGTAATAACTTCATGACGACTCCAAATATATATTATGAAACATCGACACAACGAGAAAAAAAAATGTTTATGAAAAAAAACTTTTGTGGGTTATAAATCTATTTTTTCGAAGGTGTAAAATATAAATATATATATATATTAATGAGGAACCTTCCAAAAAACCTGGAATAGATTAGGTATGTACACTGGAATATGCCAAAAGAATTTTCACTGAATCACACCTATCCTTTGGGAAATTCGCTGGCACTTTTCTTGCGGGGAGTTTATTTCAAGTTTCCTCGTTAATTATGCATTCCAACATTTTTGCTTTGCAAAGAACAATTAGACAGCTTTAAATCTCTCAGAACCACATTGCATACTTGTGTTTATTTAGCCTGGCAGACTTTTATTAAATCCTCCTAACAGCGTTTTCAAATATGCGTACAGAGGGTAAAATTACATGGAATTGTTATTTTATTATAAATGCAGTACACATTGTATTTTCACTGAATTGTGCTGATTAATAAAGGATTTCTCAAGACTTTTTTTATGTGAAACTACGCCCGCCTCAACATGGAACATTATGACACATAATTGATCTACCAAAAGAAGGTTTTTTGAGAACTTGTTTTCATTCAATCGCTGAACTGTAGTATTTTAACATAAGTATTCTACGAGATCTCTTTGTTACTCAGTAGCTCAACCTCTCGTTTTCGAAGAAAGTAAGGATAGAAGGATAGGGCTAAGATAGGACCAGTGGTTAGCTAATCGCTCTCGCTATGCCCCAATGGGTGGGAGGGAATTAGAGAAATCACAAACAACCATGCCTACGAACAGAAATCCATAAACCGATTTGAAAAATCAATTTATGAAACTGTCCTTACCGGGACTTGAATCCAAGACAATCGTAACCGTAGCCAAAGACGTTGCCCACTACTCCACGGACCCAATATTGATAGAATATATTATAACTTAAAAACAATATTACCTTATTATTCATAACATTTTATTTAGGTTTACATATATATCTATTTATTTCAAATCATTTTATACATCAGAGTATAAATTTAATATTTATAAGTCGTCAAAAATCTCCACACTATTTTGAATAAAAGAACACTATTTTTCACTGATTGAATTAGTATTTACTTGGTAGAACTTCATTATAATATAGTAAAAATATAATAGTATGTAGTTCTATGACCATGGCGTGAACCCGGAATAGCTGTCAACCAAGCCATATAATTTTTGTAGAACTTAATACTTTTATATTTTTGTTCCTTGCCGTAAATATTATTTATAATTATTACAACCTTCGGCAACTAATTATTTGGTCAGTAACTCTTTCCAAAAATGGTCAGTAACTAATTAGATAAATGGTCAGTAATAAATAATAAATCGTCAGATAATAAGTATGTTTGGTCAGAAAATAATTTTCAAATAAATAAAGCTTAGGTTAGGTTTAATTTAATAACTGACCGTTTTATATAAATTACTTACCGTTTATTTCATTAACTGACCATATGTGTACTGACCGTTTATCGAATTACTTATTGACCATTTATTATTCTTACTGACCAAAAGTTGAAATAGTTACTCACCCAATAAATGAAGGCCAACTTTTTCTATGTTTCATTTTTAATGAACATGGAAGATAACAAAGGATTATTTGATTCCAATGGATTTCCAGCTCTTTGAATGTCAAATATAGTTATTGACAACCTTTTATTCAGTTATTTAGTAAAATTTCTTTTCAGCATCGCTAAATTAAGGGTTGCAAATATAGAATACAGAATAGGATAAATAATTTTAATATTTAATACTTTCAGTGAAGAAAAGTCATCCTATACAACAACCTCTGATGATATAAAAATCGAAAGTTATATATTTAAGGCAGCTGTCGCCTTATTGAGCTTGAAAACATTTAAATATATATATATATAAAAATGAATGTTTGTTCGTTTGTTTGTTTGTCTTATATGCGCTCATTTACCGTTCATCAGATTTCGATAAATCTTTGCTTAGTTGTTGTGTGCACGCCCGGAAAGGTTTCTTAAGAAAAAAAATTTAAAATCTAAAAACTTTAAAAAATTCTAAAAACAGAATCAAATACAAACACACAGCGACATCTCGGAAAAATCTTCTGATTTATTTCTGCTGGGCTCGGGCGGGTAAAGGCAATTCGGATTCGGACTCGGGCCGGGCCCGGGTAAGGAATTCAAATTTAAGAAAAACATTTTGTACTATGCTTGGATCATGAGCAATAGTTTTCATAACTTAAATAATTTATTTCACATGTGCTATGAATGTCGTTGGAAATAAGGAAACAATAACATATTATATTGTTTGAAAAGTATAAACGAATTACTATATAAAAAAATTAATTAGGCTTTTTTCGGGCAGATAAAAATAAATTTGGGCCTCGGGTGTGTTATTGAGACTCGGGCTCGGGCTGGGCCGGGATTGAAGATGACTGGCTCGGACCGAGTAATTTTATCAAATTTCGACCCGTGCAAACCTCTAATCCAAAAGCACTTTAATAGACAAAATTAAAATACAAACCCTTTCTTTCTTTGAGTGACATTACAACGCATGCCGGGTACTCACTAGTTCTTTATAAAAAAATTACCCTTAATTTATAGTATGGTGGTGGGTGCAGAATCGAGTAAACGAGATAATACAGGTATTTTAATTAGATAATAGAAGAAATACCCAAGATGATACAAGTGGGTTGCATGTAAGGCTAATTAAACAGCATTCAAAAAAGTCATTGCATCATGGCATGAAGAGCGATTGAATTTATACTGCTTGAAATTCTACCATTATTAAAGACACACATTCTATCTCGTTCTGCATACTTTACTGTAAACAATTAATTCTTCTCAAACATGTTCTTTTGACTACATAACAAAATGGCATGAAATACAAACCTTAAGAAAAAGAGTATACGCATAATGGGGGGTGGAATTAATTTCGAATTTAAAACCGTCATGTGGAACATACATAATCATAAAAGTTTATTTTAACATAAGGTATTTTATGAAAACTGCTTGGTACTCCGTGACTCAACTTCTGTTTATCGGAGAGAAAAAAGATATAAGAATACAGATAGGATAGAATTATGTGTCGGATCAAAAAAGTGTTTGACGGTAAAACAAACGAAAGAATATCTTATAAAAACAAAATAGAGGGATAACGTATATGATGTGAAGACTTTATGAAACTCTACTTTACAACGTCATATGTTTTTTTACTGTCATTCAATTTTGTTATATTATGTTTTCCATAAATTCAACAACCAGTATACTTCTTCGAATACCTGAAACAGGTTATACCTATGAATCGTTCAGAATACCTCCGGTTCAATTTCCATCTACTCTAAAGTATGTTGAACGTGTAAATGGAAAAGTTTTTTTCTGCTTGAACCAAAATCCACCAAAAGAAGTGCTTCTTTATCGTAGCTGAAAGATTCTCAAGAAATGTAGAGAAGTATACTACATAATGCATTGTTTAGTAGTTTAAGTATTCACATCAAGATCAAACTGAAATGGTATAAGGTACAATTGACATATTTAATGCAATATTAATTTTAAATTATCGGTTGTCTTAGATCGTAGTCACAGTGAAATTCAAATTTGCCGTTTTATTGCAAAATTTTATTTATTGTAGTTTAATTTATCATTTTCATTCAATCTATTACACTCTTTTGATGTAACGAAATTTTACGTGATATTTAAAAAGACAATAATTAAGCATTTTTTCGTGTAATACGTTAGACTCCTTGAATGTACTGAATTATCAGCTTTGAATTGTTGAGATTTAATTTTTGATTTGTGAATAAGTGATTTGAATAAACCATGATACTATGTAGAGATTATCCAGAGGTATCCAACTCCTGCTACAATCTTGCCTCCTCTCAGTCACACTAAGTTACCTACCACATTAGATAGCCAAACCGCATCTCCATTGAGTTCCTCTCCTCCGCCGGCCGCATCCCTGTCTCCGCCTCAGATATTTGTCTTGGGTAACCCCATTCGCCGGCACTGCCCGCACACTAAGCGGGACTGTTTGCTTTTAGACAAATTAATTACTTTAGTGCGGACGAAATTTGATTTTGAGTTTGGGGGACTTCCGCGGCGATGGTCGGTGGTGCGCCCGCCCCCGCAGAAGTGCCTGGCAGACCGGTTTCCGGTCGCGGAGCCCGATGAAGAACAGTTGAAATGTTTAATTGGATTGCCAATTATTATTGTCTGGATCGAATTTTTGAAACTGATAATGACTGACCAAATGTATAAACAAACATCTATCATTTGGCTTTCTATTATTTAAAGGCTTACAATTCAATACACTTTTGATCATATTCACTTTCATAAAAATAGTTTTCACTTGTAACAAATACATTCCACAAGAAATAAATTCTTTCACTAAAAATATTTGATCCCACAAAATAAAATATATTTTAACACTCAAGAAATATATTACACTTAAGAAAAAATATTTTCACATAGGTAAAATAGTTTTCAAATTTGAATTATTGAGATTTTGTACACTTCCATGTATTTTGTCAATGGAACTGAGAGACAAGTTTCTAACCTTCATAATTTTCTTAACTCACTAGATGATAAAATTCAATTCACTTTAGAAGTAGGGGGCAAGAATATAAATTTCCTTGACCTTAATATTGATATTAAAAACTCCATTCATGAATTTAAAATCTATCGAAAACAGACGTTTTCAGATGCTGCGATCCATTTTAACTCAGACCATCCTTTCTCATATAAATTGGCTGCTTTCCATTCTCAGGTTCACAGATTAGTCACTATACCTCTAAATAAATTTAATTTTGAAAACGAACTAAACATTATTAAACAAATTGCCATTAATAATGGCTATGAGGCGTCTCTTATAAATAGTCTTGTATCAAAAAAACAACGTAAATTAGCAGAAAAGATGCTATATTTCGGGAACTTGTCTAAAGACATAGACCACCCTAGAATCTGGCATAGAATTAGTTATTTAGGTTGCACAAGCTTGAAAATTAAAAAACAACTCGCTGATAGTGTTAGACCGGCGTTCTATTGCAAAAACTCTCTAGGCAAATTACTTATTAACAATAAAGATAGAGTAAACTTTAAGAACAAATCTGGTATTTATAAATTACAATGCAATGATTGCCAACATTTCTATGTGGGTAAAACCACACGTACATTAAATATAAGGGTATCAGAACATTTAGCTGCCTTTAGATTAAAAAAAGAAACTTCGACATTCGCAAATCACTTGCTAATGGAGAACCATACGTTTAATGCGGATGATGGGGTTAAATGTTGCATATAAACATGGGGGATCATAAATTATTTTATCAAGAAATTTTGGAAATTAATAGAGCCCAGTTAAATTCCTTGCCGATTTTGAATGAGCAGCTGAACCTTCCTAATTCTCCGCTATTATATCCGATACGTTGAAACACCTAACAGATGTCACTAAATGTGGAATGATTGTATATATTTACCCATTCGTCGAATTACATCCCGTCAAAACCCACAATACTATTATAATTGTAAAATCACTGGTATTTCTAAAAGAAGTTGAAAAGCGGCAATTCGCCACTCTGTTAATATGGTGTTTACAAAATAAGGATTAGGGAGATTCCCGAAATTTTAACTCAAGTATCAGTGTAGCTCTCGGACGTATAATATCTTACCTCGTAAATAATATTTGTCGCATTTGTATTTTCTATATAAACGTTAGACACTGTTTACTGTCTCTCAGTTCGAGTCCATTCGTGTGCTCGAATGCCTGAAGATGCCGAAAGGCGAAACCCGGGTCGTTAGTGACAAAATACATGGAAGTGTACAAAATCTCAATAATTCAAATTTGATATTGAAATTCCATCAAGCACCCTCAGTCGATGTCTTAAAAAAAATAGTTTTCACTCACATTTTGAAATCGATAGTTGCACGAAACTGCAAAGAAATGTCACTTATTCTTCTACCATATATTAAGCAGCCTATATTGTCTTTGCTCGACGCATTCGAATACATTACACAAACCAAACCAGACCAACCCTTACATAACCTACTACAACTTAACTCACTCTGTTAAAAGAATCTGTGACTAAATGGAAACTATCAAAGTTTGAGTGTACCAAATGAATACTATCTAACACAAAGTGCGATTATTTATAACCCTTATTTAAAGGCTGTCTGCCAAATAATATTATGTATAAATAGATTTATAAATGTTTTTTCCATCAAAAAGCAAGCTGATTATTTTCTTTTTAACATTATTTTGTCATAATTCTTACTTTATCTCAACCGTAGAATAGAAAGTGTTCATATCTGTCGTACACAGAAAAACTTTCGAACAGTCCGAGCATCTTAAAATTTACACTGCTTATTGTACCTGAGAAAACTGAATGCAAATTACTTCTTTCAGCTCACTTCGTTTTTTCCCTCCCATGCTATGACGTCAGGAGTAAACTATCACAAAAAGAATGACGCGTAACGTTTTCAATATTAATACAACGTTTCTCCACGTCTTCACCTTTTCCTTTTCAAATTATATTTTTCGAAGAGGTTAGTGACCGAAGGATAGTGCTAGAACAGGACTAGTGGTTAGTTAATCACTCTCGCTTTGCTCCTTTTTTAGAATCGGGTGGGAAGGGAGAATTCTAGACATCAAAAACATCCATGGCTATGAACAGAAATCCATATTGAAAAATCAATTTATGAAACTTGCCGTATCGGGATTTGTACCCGGCATATCCGTTGGCGTAGATTCGGCCGGTGAGGCGTAGTTTGTCTATGCTTGATTTATTGCAATCAAATTTGAGAAGAATTCAACGGCAATCTTTTTTTGTAAACGACTAGGCAACAAATAAAATAGTTAAACAACAAAAAAGCCTTAATTTACTCGTAGTTTTATTATCAACTAGTGAGTACGCGGCATGCGTTGCAATGCCAATCAAAGAAAGAAAGGGTTTGTGCTTTAATTCTGTTTATTGAAGTGCTTCTGGATTAGAGGATTTTTTTTAAATATAGTAATTCATTTACTGTCGGCGTCCGTGGCGCAGTTGATAGCGTAGCTGGCTACGGTTACGGATGTCTCTGGTTCAATTTCCGGTGCGGACGGTTTTCATAGATTGACCTATCAATCGATTTATGAATTTCTGTTCGTAGTCCGAGTCCTCCCTCCCACCCATCCCATCCTCATGGGGCGTAGCGAGAGCGATTAGCTAACCACTAGTCCTGTTCTATCCGTATTCTTCTATCCTTACTATCTTCGGAAAAAAATAGAGGTTGAGCAACTGATTAACAAGCAGTTGTCTTAGAAAATTCTGTTAAGATACCTCCATTAGAACACCATATGCTCCACATTGCGAGCGGACATGGAAAATATTCATTTGTACTTTATAAAACAATATAAACAATATATGTTATTGTTTCCATATTTTTTGTTTTCCGTCTGGTTCAGAGATGTCGCTAGTTGTACGTATTTGATTCTTTTTTTTAGAGTTTTTTTTAGGCTTAGATTTTATTGTTTTTTCGTTTGTAACCTTCACGGGTGTACGCACAACGACTCACTAAATTTTGATCGAAATCGGATGAATGGTAAAGGAGTGCATATAGGACAAACATACAAACAAATCTTCATTTTGATATATTTAGATAGATAGATAAAGGTGGTTACAAGAAAACCAAAGTAATTTCCCCTCGTAGAAGCAATCGAATAAAATAATTGAAATGGCCGCCGCAAGAGGATTTTGCTTAGTCGACCGATCGCATGAATCGCATCATTCGATCTGCGGCGAGACACGAGTTTCAGCGATCCGGTAGACTGATGGCGTACTCCATATTACGAGCCGTGCCCAATGGTCGAAACACTTCGGCGATTGATCGTTAACTGATTCCGGCCATAAAACAATGGGGGCTGTACACAAAGGCGCATCATGTCACAGAAGAATTCAATATAAACTCGATACATTTTGCACTACCTCTTGCACTTTTTGCACTTACATGTTGTGTACTTTTTGCACTGAGAAAAAAATGGATCACTCAACATAATCTGTGTAAGGAAAATTGATTCCTGGTCAGTAGCTCAATCTCTTTTTTTACAGTGGATAAAGAAAAAATGAATGAGTTTAGTAAACGACAAATAATAAACATATTGCTGTTTCTATTTTTAACTAAAATTATGATAAGAGATGAATATGCGCTATTGGACATCCATGCCTTTTAGATGCAAAATCCCTTAGTAGAATATTAAATCAATTATTTATGATAGTCTCCAATCGAGGCTTCGAACCCTTGGCCACGCAACAGAGTAGACGAAAGCTCAGTAGCATTGACCACTCGGCTACGAGTCATTAAAAGTATTTATATGTTATAAATATATATATAAAAATTCTTTCACACCCATCCGATCCTAAAAACGGGGTGTAGCGAGAGCGATAAGCTAATCGCTAATCCTGTACTAGCCCTAATCTCTTCAAAAAAGTTGAACAACTGATTAAAAGCAGTTCTCATAGAAAAGCTTCTAGGAGTCCATATCCACCACATTAGGAGCGGACATGGTACAAAATATATACATAAAAACTATTATTAGTTGAAGAATTTTATTCGATGTGTTTTTTCTTTATTCATCCTCTCCAACTATCATTCCGTCACTTGAAAATTCCTCAGTGATTTGTCGTTTGGTTTTACTGACATATTAGTAAGTGGAATGGGTTTAATATACAAAAAAGTACGGTTTTTATAAATAAAATTAGACTAAATTTACTGTTTGGCATTTTAATAAACAATATAAAATTTCGTAAGTCCTAGTGATTCTTTTATAAGTCACCACTATTCTTTTGACAACACTGAGATTTCCATAAATGTAATTTTCTCGGGATTCAACCAAGCCCACGTGTATGATCCGACAAGAATCGCCTTAAGCAGTCTCGTTTGGCTGTTCATAAATGAAAATTCTTAGAGTATGCGACCATTATTATATCTCGTATTGCGACATTTACAATTTGCTTTGCCCATTCACATCTATTGCTGGAAACGATTGGCAGAGTATTATCTGAAATGTATTTTCTTCGTATTTTCCATAAGTTACATAGATATTACGTTGATCTTTACAAAGAGAAGCTTTTAGATCTTTTGCAGACCTGGCGCAACTTAGTATTTATAATCACTCCATAAAGTTATTTTGACAATTCAAATGTAATACTTTTGCTCACCATCGCTGCTTAAACTCAATTTCATATCACCAAAATCTAGTGTTTACAAGCCACAAAGGGATGTCAAACGTATCAGTTTTTCACAGATGTATCCTGGAGGCTGTCTTTGAATTTACTAACACCATACCATTAAACTTGTCAGTTTCTAACCTGTCATGGCAAGTTCAATTCAAAACTCTGCGCGCTGGGAAATTTGGTTTTAACAGCTTAACGAACGCATGTTTTTTTACATTTTCGCAAAAAACTGTCATTTCACTAAATTCACTATAATTTGTAAACCAATTAAGATATCTTAACCAAATTTGATTTGATGGCTTCCAGATACTTTGCCGCATAAATTAATGCCATTTGAGCAGTGGTTTTATATGTGTGGGTTGCATACTTATGTGGTGTAGTGAAAAAAAACTTAAATCTACTAAAAAATCCCTGCTTCTCATATCATCCTTGTTGCAGATGTTCCAAGTCATCCCAGGATAGAACACGGTTATCATAATGACTCAAACAAAATAAAAAATGCCATATGGCTCATTCAATAAATCACTACGCAATGTGTAAATAGTAATAACCAATACTACGAGAGAGGAAAAAGTAAACGTGTACCATCCAGTGGTAGTTTTACAAAACTGTGTCATAAAAATGTTGTTTATGTTTTGTTAAATAATGCGTTGATGTGAATACCACCATTTCTCGTTGACATTTGAAATCAAACTTGATTATAACCCAGTACTTTTTCAATAGAATGGAATGTATGACGTAGCACACATATATGAGTCCACGGTCGTTAAGCTGTTTGTCGGATTGCTCTTGTGACGTGCCGAATAGGGCATTAATCATGTTCTTTGGGACTGCTTTGAGATGAATTCTGAACGAGAAGAACTCTTTGCTGCGATCCGTCCTCACACGGATCTAATAGGCCACGCTGAATTGATTGCAACCATGGCTAACTTCAGGGCATTTGCAAAAATTTGCTTATTTATTTGGAGATTGCCACAACCTTGATTTCTCACTAGAGTCAATAAGCTGGTCTAAAACGACAGGCTCTCAGCATACGGATTATACACAGAATGCTCAATATTATCTACTTGATTTAAGTGGCTGAGCTAGTTATACCTTCTTTAAATTTTTTTTTTCTATTTTCTCAGGCATACTAGTTAATCTATAGTACAAAATCAGTCCCGTGTAGCTCCGCTCGGGTCATTAATGTCATGAATAAACTCTTACTTTTCAGTGGATAACGTTGTGGAAGGTGGCCATGAAACATTGGATGCAAATACACAAAAGATAATATTGGGAAAAACCAACTTATTTACAGGACACACAGAAACTTTTTATACATCTTCTAACTAACAAATAATGTTTGTATTTAATTTTGAGAAAAATGCGGAAATGAAAGTCAACTAAATTGATACTGGTTTATGCACGTGATTAAATTCTTGTGATTTTTATTCATTACTTAGACATTTACTGTTTATATTATCAAAAAAATGATAGGATGTTAATTCAACGACTTTATTTATTGGTTGCATACAGTTAAATCAAAATTATCATCACCATTCTGATAAAAAATTAGGGATTAATTAAAACGTTAGTAGAGTTACATTTAACAAAACGTTCTTTTCTTACCTTTATTGTTCGAAAATCTTTAGCCAAAAAGAGTATTTCCGGCGTAAGGTTTTTTTGCGAGCATGATGATATTATGAATAAGTTTTTTGTCAGTTGCTATCGGTTTTTGAGACAGAAATATTCATTTAAGTATTTTCCGGAACACCACTGAGGAAAACTTACTGCTAAGGCCACGATAAATTCATTAAGGGCCATTGTATTTATCCCCAATCCGATAATAAAAACAATGGTCAATAGGCCTCGATCTGTTTTAGTTGATTTAATGAATAAAAGGATACTATCTCTTAGAATTAGATGTCCGTAACGAATTGAACGGACATCAATTACATATTAAACACAAGACCAACCGATTTTGACATTACAATAAAGAAATACATTCGGGAAATTAATTCTGACTTCAAGCTATTCGAATCTCTTTCTTCATACGGTACTCAACGATGTATCTGGTATTGATAAACATTCACATATACGAGGTTTATACCTCTTTCAACCTACGTCTCTTGTGTCATCTATTTTTCCTTTCATAGTGAATAAAGATAATTGTTTTTTTTTTCATTACAGAAATGGTTTTACTATATTTTTTTAAAATAATAATTATAAAATCATACGAGATAAACTCGATGAGAATCAATCGAGATCAACAAAGCGAGAAATGACATCACATGCACCCATGACCAAGATCTCAAATTTAAATTGAAATATCTTAATTTGGTATTGACCTTGCCGGGACATAAATTCAGTCACCTGATCGCTAGGGCAAAGTTCTTGTCAGTAGACCACAGAGGCTGACAAATTTTTTTCCAAAGTATTCAGCTATGTATGCTACAATTGATGGTCACCATAATATCTCTTTACTTATAGATCCGTTTTAAATACCAGGTGTGTCTCAGGAGCAATTATCCAAGACTGGGTTTCTATCCACTGCTTAAAGAAATTGCCAATGCACCATACGACGTTTATATGAGTTGAGAACTATTTCTTTCACACAAGACAAAAGTAACTTAACATAATATGTATTTTGTCTTTTACTGTGGGGGATTCTTATAATTCTTCGCTTCAATTGTCATCGAGATAAATTTTTAGATGCCCGATTATAAAACTATTCACTGGACTAATTAGTGCATTAAATAAATCTAGCAGAACTACTGAATGAATAATATTTTTGTGTACGTACATAACCACAAGAAACACAAGTTATAATATCAAATTAAAACAAAGAATTTTGTTTACTGAAAATTCAGTCAAATTTTATGTAAACCTTGTTTTGCTAATGAGTTTTCATTATTTTATAGTATGTATATGGCATACTTTATCTAGCTTTGAAAACTTGCGTTAACATACAGCAATTTTAGTTTTATAACTAACCCTTGTTGAGAAATCAATACAAGATACAATTTATAAGTTTTAATAACACATCAAAGCCAGTTCAACCGATACAAAGGAAAATCAGTGAAGTGTATTGACAGTTTTACAAAACAATTGAACTCCTTAGCTAGATTTGATTTCCTTGATGACTTTATGGTTGTTTCAATTAAAAACTTGTCTCAATTAAATTCTTCGCGTAGACGACTTACCGCCAGATTATTGTTAATTCATTTTATTTGAAATTATAGATTTTATTCATTTATACAGTTACAAGTATATCTGTGTAACCTCTCATACTGAGGGTTTTTCATTTCTATAAATTTACTTTCCGTTGCTTAACACGTAAGGACTTTGAGTTTAATGGATGAATTTCTATTTTAAGCCATTGATTTGATGGCTATTTCTATTTAAAGAGAAGAATATATCTTTTTGTGAAGACACATTACGCTCTGGCTGCTTACACAGTAAAGATAAATGCCCTTCATTTAATTTAGTGAAGTAGAATTTCACAATATGTTACTTTAATGAACAATGTTTGCTACCTGAACAAACCGGAGAACCAATTTCATCATAAGATCGCTACAATAACAAATTTATATTATTATTTACACGTGGTTGTTTCTTATCCCTTGGGTATCAATGCATTCCTGCCAACATTCCACGAATTGTCGGTCTTAATATACAACATTTTTTCTTTTTGGCCAACTTTTTTAAACCCCGGATCTACTCCCAGCGGCTCATACAATGTGTTCATAGTTAAGCATTGTTAACAATTGGATTTTTTTCACCCAGAACTGGTTGAAGATGAAATACTTGACTTGTCTTTTGAGTCACTATAAAGATACTATCATGGGATTAAAGAAATATTTAGTAGTTATATAATCGTTCTGTTGCTATTCTAGTGATTAAAGACTGTGAAAAATCGTTGGGTCCATTTATAGTTAGAAACTGTGTAAGACAAAATAACGCTCGGCCATCACAACCATTCGTTACATTTTCTTGATACTAATACGTTTGGGACCCGGTTGGCTCTTTCCAACCGTCACCAAGTTGTACGCCCATCGTTCACCTCTCTATAACAAGCTATATTTCTTCAACAATCTTCTGAACCTCTTTGGTATACAGATTTTATGTATCCCTAAAGTGATACATATTTAGAAACACACATTGTTTGAACACTTACGAAATAACTTTCATACGTCAAAAAGCAATCCCTAGCAATTTTGCTACACAAAAAACCACACAACGCATTTTGGTATATTTAGACGTAGTAGCAAAGCTATTATTTAAATTTGAACGAAGAAAACATAACAAACATATTTTATTGTGTTTGTAAGTTTGTTGAAAAATCATATAGGTGACTGCTATAGTAATTGGACACAAAAGGAAGTACCTTCCTTTAACAGTGTATAAATCAAAATAAATAAGTATGTAGGGAACATGTACGATATATAGAGATGAGGAATTTAATGAGCTTCAAGGAAATGAACACAACAGTAATAAAAACAAAAGATTTTCTTAGATTAGACTGAAAAATATGAAAAAACATAGTAATTGAACACATTTACTTTTTAGGTTAGCTGTTGTACCAGTGTTTAAATCTCAATAAATATTGACAGCTTGTAGTCTCTTACGCTTTTCTGAGAGGTTTCGTTACGAAATTCACGAATCTTTTATAAAGTAAATGTCACTAAAATATCACTGTTTCTTAAAGGGTCTACTAACACAAACACGTTTTTTCACGATTTACACCTTCACATACGAATGAAGTTATTTCAGTATTGTCATCTAGTAGTGGATAATTAAAGCTGCAGTTATATAGAGATAAAAAGACTAGATATGTGTGTCTCCTTCACACCAACAAGAATGTTTAGCTACTCTTATTTGGACGTTTAAAGTTGAAGTGTCCAAGAACTATCCAATTACTATAGCAGTCACCCTATTTCTGCTACAAAACTTTTTTTAAATTATTTACAATAAATCTATTTGAATTTCCGTCCACCTAAATATTTCCATTTTTATGAACTACGAATTCAACAGCACAACGGTGGTGATTTTCCGTTTACTTATTTTTTTGGATTCTTCAGCAAAAAATTCTTTCCAGATATAACAATTTAAATCTAGTTACTATATTACTAATTTTTTTCTCAGTAAAAGTTGGATATTGTATTCAATCATAATTTAAACGGCATGTCATTTTAATTCATATTTTGACACATTCTCGTTTCGTCGTTTTTCGCATGAAAGTATATTTGATACTTTTTTTGTAATTATTTGAAAAAATGACGCACTCGCCCATCTAATAAAATCTTTGTTCAACTATAAATCGTTCAGTACAAGCTGTAAACGAAGATCAATGGTATTGAGGTTCTTTCATCAAGATTACTTTACTTTACTTTTACTGATGTTTCGGAAATTTTTCAGACCTCTTTACAGACCAACCTTCATTATATTTTTTTTTCATTTTAGAATATATTTGTATTTCATCGTTTTTTTTTTTTCAGGAAATGGTGTTGACGTGAGCTAAACATATTCAGTATTTATAATCCATATTTTGAGTATATTGTTTTGTTGCAATAAAAACAGCTGAAAATACTATTTCTATACTATATTAGCGAACAAACATGCAAAAACATTTTAAAACCCAAATTAAAATCTATTTTTATCACTAAACTCAAAATAATCATTCGCCAATTAATACTAACAATTTCAAATTAAGTAAAAAACACCTCATTGTATTTTTTTAGAAGATTTTTTAAAAGAAATATTACAGGTAAGTATAATATTTAACATTATAAAAGTTCAACCAAACCTCCATATTTTTGGCAGTTTAAATGTATTATTAAATCGACAGTATTATTAAATTGCTTTCATACATTTAAAAGAAAATGAATTGCAAAAATATCCTGCGGTGCATATTTTGATTATTAAATGCAAATACCTACCACACAATTGTATCAGTAATAAATAATAATAAATAAACCAAAGTCGTTTTATATGGTGAAACAATCTTCATAGTATATGGAGTCTTCTGAAAATAATACTATGATTCTTTATAGTCGAAGAAACAAATCAACATTATATTAATGTATGTATTAATTTATGTATATTCTAAGTACACTCTTTTTTTAAGTAATATAAATTCAATTGATATGTTGCGTTCTGGTTTGGAGCAAAAATAGTATTATAAGCTTATATTTTATTCACTTTTATCCTTCATTTTAAATTCATTTGATAACCCAAAACTTTACTCATAAAATGTTTAAATTAAGAGTTTTGAAAAGTAAAACTGTATGATCAAAAACCTTTATATATATATATATAACAATATAGTTGTTGTGATTTAAAAAAAGAGTATTTATTGTGAATAAAGGAATTGTAAGTAACAAGCAAAGTATTAGAATTAAGGGAAGTGGATATCACAAATTATGGAAAAATGGTTAGCTCAGCGGAGAACTAGGATAGAGTTGTCCCAAGGAAGTGGATAAGGTTTGCCAATCTCGGTACACTTTACTTTGTTCTGTACGGAGAAATACATGGTGTAATTAAATTTTGGACGCCAGGCGTGAGGATACACGCCAAATGAAAAATAATAATAATGAAAATACGGTTACCGTTAAAAACACCTTTTATATGGATGAAGAAACCGTAGATGCACAGAATATAAATTATAAACAAATAAAACAGAAATTACACGACGAGACAATATTTATGAACAGATGGTTACACTTAAACATGAAAACTATTATAATATATTTATATAAAATTACGACCTTTATGGATGATAAAACATCTCGGCGACGAATTCGGGTGTCCGAGGCCAATCTCCAGCGCGTTACCGGCACGTCCTACTTGTTCCACATCCTGGCGCGTAAGAAAGTCTCAACGCAATTCTTACTTAACCATTCATGGCAAGGCTTCCCCATGGTCTACTACCAACGACGCAGCGATGTACTTATCGCCGATAGGTGACGATCGTAATATTGCGACGAAATCGTAACATAGTGCACAATATACTGAAGACATGTTAATATGACAGACGAGATGAAGCGATCCCAGCTGACGTCTCATTTCATCTCCAATTTTTTATGTTATAACCTATTTTCGCTGTGCTTATTATAGGCTAATTAGATTTCAAAATATTACTAAACTTTCCATGTAAAATTATACTTAGTATTCCATAATATGTTTAATAAATTAATTATGAGTTGATGCATTGTAAAGTTTACATATTTCACCTCTAGAAACTTCGACGTAACAAAATAGTGGACAAGCAATGTTTGCGTTTTCTCGTTACACATATAACGTAAGCGAAAATTATGCCTAGGAAACTTTGATCATACCTGAAGTTGTTGGTCACTTGCTTACCCGAATCGACAAAAGGGAAACTGTACTTCTAATAGATGTGAAAAGGACTTTCTCTTTTATTATCAGAAGAAACTTTAATTAATTTACTTATTTTTGTAGCATGTTGGTGGTGTGCTTTATTATACAAATATTACTATAGATACCCCAGATGACAGTGCTATAATCTAACACTCTCGATCATACAGACTATCACTCTGTTTTCTCATCGTAGATCGTGTTGATTATGCATTACAGACAGACAGACAGATAATGAAGACATATAAATGTTTTAAAAACACAATCTGTTTGTACTACTTCGACATGTTTATAATGATCAGGTCCACTTTTGCTCATCACGAGCATTATCAACGGATAAAAATACAATCATAACAAGACTATTTATATAAAACTGAATAATTACAAGGTACATAAAACAGTTAGTGCATGAATACAGGAATTTACAGATCATCAAACAAATTATATATAAGCAAAATTAAATTACTAACTATTTCTTGGAAATTAAATAACTATTTAATTTCGTCTACATATATATTTTTTTATTGATGATCTGTATATTCTTGTCGTATTTCATTAACCAACTGTTTTATTTCATTCAGTTTATGTAAATAGCCCTCGTATGATTGTATTTTTATCAGTTAATGTTTCGTCAAAATCAACAAAGCTGGTTTTAATTCAATTGAAAAAAACACGAACACATAATATGAAACAGCTAATGATTAACAAAGATAGCTTTTGTTTCTGATGTTTGCTTTAAGCTAATTGCTTTTCTTTTATAAAACGTTATTTGTAAAATCTATCTGGCAAACACTCGCACATATTGATTTTAAAATACTTTATAAAGCACCTTTACACTATAGGTAAGATATTATAGAATAAATATCAACAAAGGTGAAATTAATATCGCTATTTTTCTTACCACACGTTCACCTCTACAAACAATAACTCTGTTTATATTATTTGAATTGATTGGTGATAGTTTAGTAATGACTTTTGACTCAACGCCCTTTTAACCAGGCAAGTATCCAAATAATGTTCCATGCTGTAATGTACTTAAACATAATTGTTCATTTTCTACACCTACAAACATTTTGCATCGCCAAAATTGGGGTTCCAAGGGCGTAATGCGCGCTAAATTAACATCCCACCCTGCGCTGTAGTCTGACGGTGATTTGATTAAATCAAAGGCCTCATTATTTATCTCATCAAGGTCTGATGACTTTAAAAGGTATTAAATAGTTTTCGAATGAAGCTTATTTAGAGTGAAGCCAACAAATATATTGTTTAATATGGTAGTATCCGATCTCCCCACGCGTTAATTACATCACACATTCGATGATCAATTTTTTTTAAATAAAATATTGTAATAATTAGTTTGAGTCACAAGTTTATAATTGTGTCGTAAATTAAATTAGATTTTTTAAGTCCGTTCCCAAAATCACTACAAAAGTTTCTTCATGTTATTTGTTAATTACTTTCACTCTACACCACTTTTCCAGAGTCAAATATAGAGAATGTTGGAAGGGTTGATATAAATGATCTCTTTTCGTCTTTTGATTTAGCCTCGTTTGCCCGTTACCTCGCACCCCATGTAAATATAGGCTGAAGAAATTTTTCCTGGAAATACCTTTTCCGAGATATTGCGTTCATGATGATGACTTGGTTTTGACATTCATCCATGTTATGGTTTTAAATAATAAATAAAATCTTATGGATTTAATTTTAAGTGAAGCCAAAGATTGTTTACTGAAGGTCCGTGGTAAATAAACATTTCGGAACTTTTATTCTGCACCTTTTGTGACAAATTCTTAATCAATTTATTCAACCCAAACCTTAATAAATAAAGGAATATCTAAGTCTAAAGCAAATAAGTTGGGACACAAGTTGTATGTCAAATAGTCAGAGGTTAATTCGATTTTGATTGATTTCCGATTTGTTTTGTTTGTCCCGCTGGGACTTGTTCAATTTCCATCAACCATTTGAAGGATATTGGATTTTATTTATTCAGAAAGGAATAAACATTTTCTACTTCTTTCCGATCCTGTCGCCTTGCAAGATACTTAACGAAGAGTAATGAAAGCGAGTTTAATTGAAAAGTCAACTGTTCGGCAATTGATTATCTTTGAATCGATGTAGGGAATATTTTTTGTACGCCATAGTAATTACTTGCTTAATATATAATTAGAATCGTATTTATTAAACCAGATTTCAATTAATGAGACCTTCATCAATTAGTTCCTTAATAAATTATTATTGTCAGTATTTCAAAAATATCAATTTCCAGTTAATTTTAATAAATTTCCGCACTATAGAACGTTGAGCACATGTGAGCCATGCTTCTTAGAAATATTTTATATCATACAGCTTATTGGCTTAAATAATTATATTATAACACACATCATACTATTATATGCAATTAGTTACTGATTAAAAAAATATTACTAAGCTATTCAATACTTGAAAAGTTTTTTGTTAAGAAGGTTTTTAGAACGCAGATATGAGAATCGCAATAAAGTAAAATCTATGCAACGAAATTTTATATCAGCAAGATATCTATGTCTCATATTAAATTTGTTCAAGAAATATTATACTGTTGTGTGCAGGTTGTAGCTAAATTATGCATTGCCGGTTTTCAATAAACCGTTTTACCGGTTAATTTATTTTTTATATTACTACGTACATTAACCAAAACTTCAAATTAGAAAAGAAAAATTCGTAACAGCAAAGAAGAACCTGTCATCTAACAATATAAAATGGCTACTTTACGGGAAACAGTCACAAATTACTAGCCATAGAGATATTATAAAGTATGATGTAAGCATATATATTAAAAACCAATCATTATTTGCTTACACCAAATGACAAATAATTCAGTTAAGCCGGTTTATCTTTCAGCTTTCTCTTCGGCAGGGACAATCTGCACTCAAATTATATCCAGTATAGAGCATAAATAATAACAGTATTTAAGGGCTCCGTTATATTTCTGGTCATAAATTTTATCATATTTATATTGCTGATATATGCAGGTTGTTACTGAAGCATGCATAACTCATTTTTTAATATTCTTAGATGTAACGACAGAATTGGAGTGATTCATCTAACCAATGAAATATAATTATTATAAGGGCATATATTACGAACTGTCGATAAATTTACTATTTAAAATAATATATTTATGTTAAGCCAACTAGCGTGAAATCATTATAGCTTTTTTTGCAGAAAAAATCTGCATGAAAATTATATAAATCCTTTATAAAATATACATGACAATGATATTTTTCTTAATCGCTAATTTCTATTATTCGCCTGAAAAATCATTGTATAAATTGTTATGTACCCCGCCTTACACTAAATATTATGAAGATGAATTTAACAAGGTCATTCGCCTCATGCTAGCAATAACAAAATCGAATGTTTATCCATAAACCTAATAAAATTTAATAGGTTACGCGCCTTCTTAGGCGTGACCCGGAAGTCTTCGAAATATAAACAATTTGACAAATATATAGTGCGGTACTTTAATTATAGACGTCAGAGCGAGCTTAGAACCGGAAATAAACACTTCACGTTCGTTTGTCGATCAAATCCTTTGTCTCTGTGTTCTTAAAATAAATATTGTTTTTATTCTTATAACCATTTGTACTTAATAAAGAATAAACCGCACAATCGGTAACTGAGTCCAGTGATCGGTTGCTGCGGGATTTTTAAAAAAACAAATAATCTTTTGAACATATCAACATATATACTTAAATGCATGTACTATATCGATGGTGAGAAATTGACTTCTCCTAACCATCATTTGCACTACTTTAAATAGGTAACATTAAAATTTAATTAAATTGAAAATAATACATATCTAAAAGTACACTCTATTGAAATAGTGAAACAATCTTTTAATATATTAGATTATAGTTGTATATTTTATTCAATCATAGTCAATTTCTCATCATCGATATTTTAATATAAATTTAAATATACTTCACCATTCCTTTCACATAATCATGCATCACATAGCTATGAATGCGTTGTTTTTTTAATTATTTTGACATTACATTATTACCGGTTAGCAAATTTTCATTTTTAACCGATTAACCGGTAGTTCAATTTTTGCATGCCCTGTTTGCGGCACAAGATACGCGTGCAATATTAGAATGTGTGCGGACTTTTGTGAATAAATAAGAGATGTCCCTTTTTACTAGGGAATATTCTTACACACACGTTCACAATAAAACCGACGTAATTTTTTTGCGTAAAACTAACATTACTCACGACGCGATGATACATCCGCATGTTGTCAAACCACGAGGCAGTAAGAGGGGGCTATTTTTCCATGGAGAGGGGCTATGAAATAAAAAGATTTCAGCATAATACTATCAAATGAATAATAAATAAAAAAGTACGTTTTAAAAACTGGATTAAAAGAACTGGTATATTTCAGTGCCTGCCTGCAGTGCTTAAATGAAAAAAGGTACATTTTACCGTTAATGCGAACATAGTTTATAGAGACTTACGTAAGAAACCTGAAAAATATTAATTTACTAGCGATTTTTTTTTCAGAATTTATTTATTTTCTTCTGAAAGGCGTGTTTCATTTATGTTACCCTTGATTTAAAAGATTTACTATTTAGACTCATTTATAAATCATTTTCTTAAAATAACTTCGTTTTTTAAGAATTCGTCGTTCAAATTGACGCTTTAAATTAGTATTCACTGTTTAAAACAACTAAACCATTGGGGGCAAGCGCATGCGCGACATATTAACATACAAAATGATTCTATCAACAGCCGACGTGTTAATAATTTTATTGATAAGTTATTAAAACTTCCATATGACTCCAAATAATCAACCTTACTCCTTGTCATATTATCATCAAAATTATTCGTCATAGAAATATCTCATCCTCATTGCGGCGACGAGTTTGCATGGGTAAATTAAATTTAAAATTATCGTCGCAATCATTTCTGATATTTTACACATATTTTCAAAAGCAAGCATAATTTTTGCTCATAAAATCAAGTAATATATCTAAAAATTTTATTCGTTTCTTACCACTTTAACCCTTACAGCACGAGCCCTTACAACGCTCACTATGACTAAAAATAGATCGATTTCAACAGTACAAAATTAAGAACTATGTTAAATTTACATTAGTTAACCCAAATACACTAAGATATAAACTAAACTCGTCGCATTCTGACTAAAATAAATAGACGAAAATGAAGAAACTGATATTTGAAATATTTAATCTACGACTTTGCAAACAAAATGGCTTCGGCCAGTTTTCATATACACCCCGAATACGCACACAAGCAAGCGCGTTTCCGCATAAGTATATGTAATACATAGAGCTGATGATTAATGCTGCTTATCAGCAGTTCAAAACTGAAATTCACAAGCTCTTTTAAAAATATATTTCCTTGTGTACTACTTGACATTTTCATGATCTGTTGCCAAATTTCTCTACCTAAAGGTTTGAACTATTTTTTAAAGTGAATGTATGCACAAGTGTTTCCTTCTAGTTTGGCCGTAAATACGAGATAAAGTCTTGGACATTTGAACATGTCCAACACGTTCATCGGGTTAAATAACAATTCCACTTAAAAAGTGTGTGTTTTTTACATCTCATAATCAATCGCATTATCTACAAAATGGGGTTGATAATTCGGTAATTATGTAAAAATGTGTTTTTAAAATAGCATTACACTCACATAAAAGATTTTTCCCGCCACTGCTATTTGATACTTACATAGCATAACAAATATTTTATATGAGCTTGCTATTTTTTCAGGGACACCCGCATTTCGTCCTCCAGAAAAACTTTTCATGGCTTAACGAGGAAATTTTAGCGGCCGCATGTTGACTGTTCTGGATTCCGAAAACTCATTCTGAACTTCAGCATGTCAACAGAGTGTTACAAATAAAATAAATATATTGATACTTGTATTAAATTATTTACTTATGGATTATCTAGGTAATATAATATAACATATAATGAAGGATTGGCATTGAATTACATTAATTAAAGTCAGCATCTGTAGCCTAAGGTGAGAGATTAACAATGAGATCGTTTTGGAGACAATTCTGGACTATTCTGGACAATTCTGGACTAGCTCAATATCAAAAGATGTTTTTTTCTTCAATTTCACATACTGTCAATCTGGGTAACTTTGGTCTTTTTTTGTTATTTTTGTATTTTTATGGTGCGCCATTGCATTTATGTGTGATATTGTTCTACATAGAAATGTACTGATGTCTTAAGTTGAAACTTAATTATCACAAATAGATTTATTGTCATAATTGATATATAAATATAGATAAAAAAAGGTGGGCCAATCTTTGCTTCCAAATCGTGTAACTTTGGCCCACGATACAGTCATTGTAATTACTATAGATTCAATGATTTTAAAGTGTTGGCAACTTTTTTTTATGCTTTTATATATTATTTACATAACTGAGATGAGAAAAAAATATACAGTATTTGGCTTATAGATTAGTAATACAAATTGAAAATATGACTTTTAAATTTTTTTTACCATTCCAAGCTGACAGCTTACAAATTCAATAATAAAACAAATTATTTTGTACATTAATTCGTATTTTTACTACCAGGGGCTTTTTTTTTTTTAATGCGATGAACTTGTTTGTATCATACCGGAGATCATGTCTCCTCAATGATAAGTTAAGTCCACAATAAATATTTATAGTATAAGTAACAATAAGAAATAATAATAATGTTAAATTTGAAGGAATATGATGAGTACACAATAATTATATTAAAGTCGTCAACTAGCAATTAATTTAAATACACAGAACTTTCTATGGTGAGGCAATAATTAAGGATTAAATGGTGAGGGGCAGGGAAGGTAAACTTTTTCTCCAAAGGAAGCCGCAAATTTTTTGAACTGATAAAAGTTCTCCGGGGAAGAAACCAGATCCGGATGTCCTATAGGACCATCGCGACTATTTCTGCAGGACAAATAAAGAATATCTCTTTCAATGGATATAATTGGGCAATCCCAAAGAATATGTTCAGAATCTTGATTTTTATCACCACAAGGACAATATGGGTTTGGTTTAATTTTAAACTTATATAATTTGGCATTAAACGCACCATGACCAGTGGCTACTCACAATACCTTTTCTTAACTAAAAAATATTCATATGGCTTTAGTATTATCATGGTATTATAACAGCACCTTTTTCCATGTGGACCGATTAGCCAAACTTACCTAGATTGATAGTACTGAAATTTTGATATATTTTTATAGTTTTAACAATTATTATTTAATATAACTTAGAAGAAATTTGATTAATAATAGATATTTGATTGAAATTTCAAACGGATATATCTAGAAACATGCCCTTAACTTTTGTGAAATGATTATTATTAGTTTGATTTGAATATAAATAGTGACCCAACATTTTGTATAACACTTTGATTTTTGTAAAACAATATGTATATATTTACAATCTATTAGTGGCTTTATTAACGTCTGTATCTATGGACAGGTGGCAAAAAATTAATGCTAACGATCAGACGGGTATTGGCAAGTCCCGATAAGATCAATATCAACTTTTTACAATTCAATATTTATAACGGCTTTTCTCCGCGACATGATCTCTACGTATAGTCTGCACAGGCCGAAATTTCATAGACTTACCCGGTTCGAGCCCATCATCTTCAGGTCTGGCCCGACCCGAACCCGAGTTTCAATATCACACTTGTTATAACACAATATTTTTGTTTTTCGTCTGGTGCGTACACGAATAAATCAGAAGGTTTTTCCTAGATATCGCTGTATGATTTCAAGTTCAATTTTAGATTTTCAATTTTTTTTCTTCAGAACCCTTCACGGGTGTATGCACAACAACTCACCGAAGTTTCATCGAAATCGTATGAATGGTAAAGGAACGCGTAAAGGACAAACAAACATTTATTTTATATAATATTTCCCGGCATGATCACAATAAGTCCTTCCTGAAAGTTTCGTCGCGATCGGTTGAGTAGTTTAGGAGCCTATAAGATCCGGACAAACCAACAAACCAACAAACAAACATTAATTTTTATATATATAGATTACATTATAAGTATTTTATTCCCTCCGATAAATTTCAAGTCAAATAATAAAAATATTTTTTCGTCAAAACTAATTTTAAATATTTTCTTACTCTCGCTTTATATTAATTCAAAACAAATACAATGCTTCAAGCATCTATGGGGGGGGGGGCATTTCGATCACGAATACGGTCATAAAACACGACTGGTCTTACAGAGTTTTTCTTCCCCGAAGCAAGTCCGTGATAGTCTATTATTTATGGTGTGCAGGGACCAGGGATATAAGGTAAGGTACGTCAAGTTTTCTTTTACGGAGAAACGAGAGATAAAACGTCAATGTTACCTTTAAATAAATCATCATCAAGCTCTTTCTTACAACACTGAGTTCATGCTTCAAAATACACCCAAGCAAGATCGTGCAATTTTCCCTATTCAACGACCATTAAATTTGCAGTATATTTTGTTGTTGAAGCGAAATACAAAAACGTTATAAATTGCATGTTGATTAATTTCAATCCGTAAGGAAAAGTTATTATGTCAAATTAATGACACAAATTAGTCGCTGATATTAATTTCATAGTTAATCTATGTTTCAATATTTATTTTTGAGAAAATGATTTTAATAAATGTTTGTTTCTAAAAAAAACGGAGATTTTCTATGACGGCATTATAATTGAATGATTCTCTACACACCCATTTTTACACAGTTGTAGTTTGTGTGGCTTGTAATTAGCTAAACGATTTCGCTATAACGTGTTTAGGATTGATTGCATATGAAGGAATTTGGACATCACAGACATCCATGCTTTCAAAAAAAAAACGTAAAGCGAAAATTCAATTTATTAGCCTTCCGTACTGGGATTTAAGCCGTGGACCAAAACATAACCAATGACGTTTTATCACTTGGCTACTGCCCCGGTAATAAATAATCTACATAAAAAACTGTAGTAGTTCTTGAAATTAAGGAACAACACTGCATTTCATTATTTTGTATACCATTTAGAATAACTTGCAATGATTTGTGTCATTGAATTGCAATAGGCCTTGTATTCATATTCAAGTAAATGTTCCTGGAGACACATGCATCTCATGATTTCGAGCCAAATACCACTAGCCTAAAAGCTTTGCTCAGAGCTTTAGTACCACATGCCATGAGAGCTCTCAACGATAGTTGACAAAGCTTCGAATAGTCGTTTCGAATAGAAGAGCTTTACGCTAGCAACACCACATAATACAATATTATAGCAGTGAGCAGTGATTGTTCAAACTTTTATGATTAAGAATAATATTTCATTTCGTAAATCACCATGGTTCATTTCGGAAACTAAATTTCATGACTGAAATATTGTTTTTCTTTTTAATTTATTATACGTGGATTCTCACCAAATGTATTAAGGAAATTGATACAGCCATATAAGACACCAGAATAGTGATCACTTCTTAACGTACGCAGAATACGTTTTTGTGGTTTTAACTGTCAATTGTAGGTGGAAAAGCGTTCAATTTAAAAAAAAATAAACACATATTTTTGCAAATATTCAACAATTCTATGAAATCATCAGAGTCAGTTTATTCAGGGCGATTATTTTCAACCGATGACAATTCTTTTCTGTTTCATTATATTCACTTCTTTTGTATATTATATCTTCACTGTTCTGGAAGAAAACTCTAAATCAAAGAAAAATACATATTGATTTAGTTATACCAAAATGTTCCTTATTTCAAACTCCAGCGTATCGAAATACCCACTTATTTTTATAAATTACACTTTTACTTAAAAACTGTTTTGTAAAAATAAACTAAATGAAAAAGATATTGCATTTCTAACATTTGAAAAACTTCAAAGTCCAATTACTTAAAACTAGCATTTTTAAGTTAGTGTCTTCTTAGAGAACAACGGCAATATCATATAGTATTATTTTATAGTAGTAGATATAATGTTTGACAATTGACTTCTAGACTAGACAATTTAAAAAATGTCTCCAGTCGTTACAAAAAAACGGTGTCGTATGGAAAGCGGTTAAATCTCAAGTCAAAGGAAAAATTATCTAATATTAATGGAATATTTTTCTGTGAACTTAAATGCATGCAACGAAGTCTGAAAGGGAAAAAAATGATCCCGTTATTATGTTGTTAGTCGCTGATTATTATTTTAACCGTACTTAAGCCTTTATAATTTTTCTATTATCTACAAATAGAAAATGGGTTTATTCTGTAGCTGGGGTGAACATTATTCAAAAAATCAGATATATAAGTGGTATTTTTTGCGACTATCGTTTTGTTTTAAAGAATACATTGCTACTATAATAAATTTAAACGGTTACCGACAACCTAAGTCAGCCAGTGCTTTCATATTAAAGTTTTAAATAGCGGAATAATCACATAATACAGATTTATGTATATAATCAAACCGTTTTTAAGAGATAAATAACTATATGATTATTTTTATTTGTAATAGAAAACTTTTTAAATAACATCTGATGTATATAACCGAAAACTTAATTTCTTGACTTACGTAGTTTCTCATCTGGACATAGAATTCATTATTACATTTAATCGAAAGATTTTCCAGTGCACCGTTTTCTATGTTACTTTAAAATAATTCTAGCTCTTATGTATTATTTAGATTCGTTTAAAAACAATAATGTAATAAATCCATAATTATCAGTCTCACTTGTCAAGCTACTAAGGTTACAAGTCTACTTTTTGACGTGTAATTATTGTTGGAAACCCTTTTTTGCCGTACATACAAGCCTCAGTTGGACGTTAATTGGTACAGAAAACGACGTCCTCTACCCAATTAAAATATAAATGTACAGATATTACATATCTGCTTGATAAATTACGTTATTTAATATCAAACTATGCAAATTGACAAAGTAGACGCTATAATTGTAATGTTATGTTTTTCTTCGAATAATTTAAAAGGTTAGCATAAAATAAGACAAACCAGATTTTCTCAAATAATTATCACAGCAAATTTTCAATTAAGAAATGGTTTCCTGCCTAAGGATCATTTTTTTAAATTTTATTAATATCTTATTCAACATACAATATTCTTCTGCAAATTGTCATAAAATTGTGCAGTAATATACGAAAATGATATTTTACAAACACCAATCATTTCGGTCTAACTCTCAATAAGTATTATACTAATCAAAATAAAAAAACTGCTTATTTTTAAGAAGAGTGTGGTGGAGAGTACATTGCTTTTTACTCTCGAGATTTTCTTTTAAATTTAACCATTCAAGTCTCAAATATAACATAAAAATCCATCCATTGCAATGGTATCTGCTACATTAAAATTCCTTCCTAGCTTTGCCACTTCTCCCAAAACAGGATAAGAGCAATAATTTATAAAGCGTCATCATTAACTCATTCTTTTATCTCTCCCCATATCATTATACCCTTAAAACCCGGAAACAATTTAATAAAATAAAGTTAAATTAATTATTTGTTTTACACATTTATGTTACTTGAGAATTAATTGAATATTATTTGAAAATAGGCCAAGCATATTTACTCTTTTGGAAATTAGCGCTTTATTTAGATTCTAGTATTAAATAATGATCTAATAATCAGTTAATACGATTTTGGTGATCGGATTAAGTATGCCATTCAACGTTGAAATTCCTTTAATCCGTTTCCTACAGAATATTATGTAAGCGAACGTATAAGCTTTTGTGCAGTGGTTAGTGAGACATGCCTTCAAATATACAGTTTTTCTACTTATTACTAAATATCGCTTAGCACCTTATATGAAAACGCATCTTGATTAACCTATTTTCATATCACCTTTTGAAAGTAAATGAATCATATTATTGTTAATACAAGAAAGATTTGAGCTTTAAATTTAGTTTTCGTTCGATGTCTTACTTAAAGTAATTTTTAGTATATATAAAATAATATAGAAGTAAAGTAGTAAAAATTTTCAATTATAATATAATTTTACTTAAAAAAATTTAATATTTTAACTTAGTATCGAAAAATATACAAACCCAAAGAACTAGTGATTCAATAAAATAGAGTTTTATGTATTATAATTGGTAATCGTTTGCCCCATTCCATACTTTAGTCTAACTTCACTATTTCAGGAATACTAAGCAATCGACTTAAAACTAGGTATCATTAAAATTCGCATACTTTTATTGACATTATATTGCTTAGTATTTTTCTGTCGATGAAATAAAAAGTTTATCAAAGCTTTTGAAGTATTTATTTAATTCAGAATGATTATTTACAGTGTCATTGTAGGATTAATTTACGTTTATGAAAAACAAAAATATTAATGCACCACATCTAAAGAATAAATAATACAATATGTTAGAAAACACATATCAATAGCGACGAAACATAAACTGGGTATTTTGTTACGATATCACAAAAGACCAACCATGGAAATTTTGTGAATTGAGAATAAACTTCTCAGTTAATTAAAATTAATTTAGAATGATGTTCGCTAGGTACGTCTTCTAGAGACGGCAATTCAATATGATGGAGACGGATATTGATTGCAAGTTTCGTTATTACGAGCATTTTGGTCCGAAAGAAAATAATAAAATAAAACATAGAAACATGAAAGTTTATTGCTTAACACAAAGAATATTTTTAACTATTTATATTGAAACCATTGTACATACATGCCACTTCTCAATTCACTGATAAATATGGTAATGTTTAATTTAAGACATCGACTGAGAGTGCTTGATGGAATTTCAATATCAAATTTGGATTATTGAGATTTTGTACATTTCCATGTATTTTGTCACTAACGACCCGGGCATCTTCAGGCATTCGAGCATGCCTGAAGATGCCGAAAGGCGAAACCCGGGTCGTTAGTGACAAAATACATGGAAGTGTACAAAATCTCAATAATCCAAATGGTAATGTTTATTGATCCACTTGATGATTTGTGTTTGTATAATTAAATCCAACTTTTTTGTATAGTTCTCAATTATATCAGTTTTTTACTCGTTCTTAATAAATTTATTGTAATTTAATTTGTTGATATTATTTAAATACCTTTGTTGTATATAAACAAATATCATGATTCGTTAACTTAAACTTTTTAATTACTCTTTTAATTAATTATTTCAATACCTATTGTTGACATACTTACCTGAAAATGATATCCATAATTACAAAAATTGGCTTCATTGTCATTCTGTAAACAATTAAAAACATTAAATCTGTTTCTCTGCGTTAAATAATTCCAGCTAAGTTTTAAATAAAATGCGATCTTTTATTATGTTCTTTTCTTTGTAACACAGTCTGCATGCAAAGCAAAGGTAAGGTTGTAACAGTGGGTGAATGCTTTACAAAATATTATCGCTCTTTGACAGGCTTGTTTCTCTCTACGGGAAAAGTTTTTGAATGGATTTTTTAATGAACAGAATTCAATACCAGGGTATGGTTTCTGTTTACCTCAGTAAGAAATTCGAAAATATCTTTTAAAAAATGTGTTCGCAAAATTCTGTAACATTTTCAAGAAGAATTTCTTCGTTTATTTATTAAATTATCCTTTTAGCGAGAAAATTATGATTCAATCCCTCTTTAAATGTATGTCCACTTCCATGATAATTTTTTGATTGTGAAACTAAAACTATTGCTTGGTTGGATGACACTGCCGTTTTCATATCTATTGGTTACGTATTCCAATTCAAAGCGAATATCAAAAAAAAAATTGAATGACAAACTATGAATACATTATCTGCAACATATGTAAATTAAATTTTTCCAATATGTATTACTTTTATTAAAATTATTTCACAATCTGCAAATGCTACAAAGGTTAAAAATATTTGTACACATACTTTTTATCTCAGATGTATATTTTTAATTCTTCTGCATAAATTATAACATTTTCCTATTGCCTTTCCCAAAATCTTTTTACATATTCGGTATTTGTAGCTTAGCGGTAAAACCGCTGCTAAGTGATCAGAATTTTAGAGCTTGAAAGTCAACTTCGACCGAGAAAAGTTTTGCAGCATTTTCTCCACAGAAAGCAAATAGAGTGTAGAAGATTGGACAAAAGATAAATTGCAATGTCAGAATTCACGATATTTGAAAACCAGTAATACGTTTCATTGATTAATGTTGAATATCGTCATTTTCATTGCAACATTTGCAAATTATGCGAATTTGAGTTATTCTATTACTAATAATGCAAAAATCGCCCTTACGTGGATGCAAAATAACACAACTGACAAAAATTGTGGTTTGTATAATTTGGTGGTGTTTTGGCCAATTGATGTAATTGTTCAGGAGAAGTTAAAAACCGTTTTTATCGAAAACATATTATATGGTGAGTTGCGTTATGAATCTTTGAAATGCAATCCTGTAAATTCTCACGTTTTCAGATTCAGGAGCATACGTACGGAGTGTCGATAAAATAGTGGCTTACATCAAATTGGGGGCGGTTAGAATTTTGAAACCAAGAACCAATGTAAAATGATGCTTCCCTTCCAAAAAACTGTCAATTTATTTTTCTAATTTAAATCATTTGGCTGAGACCTGTTCTGTCGTCTTTAAAATGAGATCTAACCATTAATTTATTTTCGTATTTTTTGCGAGTATAGTTGACCGAAACACCGACGATGTTAAAGTATTTTTATTCTTGTTTTATTTCCATAAAGATATATTTCAAACTGTTTTTATGCACCCTGAAAAAATTTGATTTTTCAGATTTGCAATTTTCAATAGATATATTTCACGATATATTAGGTTATTGGTCATTTTTCTGGTACATAAATTCCAATATTGCATATTTACTTTCGCTTGTTACTTTAATTATTTACTGACATTTGAAGTACCTAAATTTTTAAAGAATTTAGACTCTCGGTTTATTGAGCTTTTTAATTTAATTGAAAATGACGAAAAGTCGTTTTAGAGATTAAATAATCATGTTTATCGTTGATAAACAAGCAAAATAAGAATGTAACCATATCGAATGATATTTTTACGTATTATTCGCTATCATTCAACGATAAACAAAACCCGCCTCGCACACTTGTTTTTCAAATGAAAATTTTATTTCGGGATGCCCGTGTATTGGCCTAGCCGAAGAAGTGATGCATTTTTTCTATTAAAGAAAGTCTTTATTCGAATTCTCCCGTATTTCTTATATTTAAATAGTTTTTAATATATTACAACTACAGACGTAAATACGACTAATTATTTATAATACTGCTATTCAAAGGATATGTGTATTGCAGGTAAACACAAACAAAATGAACTTGACATGAAAATCATTCAAATCGCTTGTGGGTTATAATCGTTATGAAGATTTCCGTTTGCATAATTTAGCATAGCTATTGAGATAGGGCTTTTGGCATATTTCACCTTTACTGGGAAAGGAGATTATCTAAACTTGCTCACAGTTAAATATATACCTACCATTGTATCTGTGCAAGGGCGTCCTTTTTAATGGGACACCTTCAAGATAAATTATTAAATTTTGTATGTAAAGTTAACTTAATTTTTAGACCAGCCAGGTATTGATTGAATCAAATGAAAGTGTCCCAAGAAAATGGTCATGTATTTTGATATCCTGAAAAATGCACGTTTATATCAATCTGACAGCTCACACGACCAAACGAGCGGAATGCAAAATTACGAAAACAGTAAATCTTTTACATTCCACGAGGCTTATATTTCACGTTTACGTTACATAACTATGATGGGTGAATTTATGAGTATAAGTCCAAAAAGACAATTTTTCAACAGTGCGAAAACAAAGCTAAATTTCTCACTCTCCAAAAGTTTATTATTTTTCCTATTCTTATCAGCAGTGTTTAGGTATATAGCAAAATGTCATTAAATTAAGAATTAATTTCCTGTACTTCTAGTAACATAAAAATATTTATCTTGTCAACAGTAAATAATAATATTTTTTTACTATGTCTTCGAATGTGGAGCATGTGTTTTCCTGATGGAGGTATCTCAACAGAATCTTATCTATTAGAACTGCTTGTTACTCAGTTGCTCAACCTCTCTTTTTCGAAGAGAGTAGGGATAGAAGGAATGGGCTAGGACAGGACAGGTGATTAGCTAATCGCTCTCGCTACGCCCCGTTTTTAGGATCAGATAGGTGGGAGGGAATTTCAGACATCACAAACGTTCATACCTACGAACAGAAATAAAAAAAATCAATTTATGGAACTGTCTGTACAGTGGTTTAAGCCCGAGACATCCGTAACCGTAGCCAACGACGTTACCCACTGCACCACAGAGCTGACTATAACAATTACATGACATTTATTTCAGACGTAAGTTAGTCTAAAATACGCATAAATTTATTATAATTTTTGTTGAGCATCTGCGACGTATATTGTCGGTCACTGTAGCGTTCTTATATTTGGAATGTTTTTTGTACTTATAGTAAAATGACCAAAAATATTATAGTATTATAACGATTTAAAAAAAAACTGCAATAAAATATTTAGTCAAAATGCAAATTCGTGGAATAAACCTCCACAAGAAGATATGTCATACTAAGTGATTTTCGATTAAGAAAGATTTTTAGTACCGCCAAACTGGGTAACTTTGGCCCAGTTCTGAAAGTTGTTTTTTATTTTTATGTGATTTAAAAATCTTAGCAACTTTTCTTTATGCTCTCAGCATTTTTTTACTGATTAGTAATACAAATTGAAAATATGACTTATCCATTTTATTTTAAGATAGGTTTTCAAGTTTTATTTTATCATTCCAAGCTGACAGCTTACAAATTCAACAATAAAATGAATTATGTTGCACATTTATTCATATTTTTACCACCAGAGGCTACTCAATACCTTTACTTACTCAAAACATATTCACATGGCATTAGTATTATCATGGTATTATAACAGCATAATGTTAAATCTTTTTCCATGTAATCGGCCAATCTTAAAGCGATGGGCAAACTTACCCAAATTGATGGTAATTATTATTTTTTTGTTATGGTTGTTTTTGAATCGCTGTTTTAAGCGAACACCACTGAAAATGTATATTATTCAACTCACACCGTCACCCACTTGATTCTCACTCATACAAATTAGGCCTAAACCATACAGACCGGAGCAAGGTTACACTGCGCGCAGTACAAAGCACTGATTGCGTTACAAATGTGTTTGCTATCTACGAACATTATGGTTGCTGGTAAATTGGATAACCACTAAAGCTATTCGTTCGTTTACATCCCAGACGCGCTGCCGTCTATGCTCTAAAAATCCATATTAATCTATTTACTTCCTGTTTAGTTTCGCGCGCTTCGACTTCCACCAGAGCACTAATGCCTGGGAAACTGTTCATGAGGAAGCTCTACTCTGAGCTTAAAGGCTATATTACACGCTTTATAATAGATAAGTGAATATGGTTTGTTGAAATACACAATATGATAGCTCGTTTTGGTTACTGATTATCAAATAGAATAACATTTGAGAGAGTAGGAAAACAAACAACACGAACGTCTGTCTCGCCGCTCGATGGAGGAAGGTGGAGAAGAGCTGGGAGAAGCGGGGTGCAGGGCTTCAACACACTTCAAGGCCCGCGTCCTGGGACAAGGACAAAACAACGGCTCCTTCGTCTCTCATTAAAACCCGGTCGTTATCCATATACTATTTCTCGTTTATTTGCAATTAGCTTCTATAATTTTCTTGAAGTATAGATAATTTCTCTACAGTTTTAATTTAAAATCTGTAAGTGGTTTTACTAGTAAGCGGTGGACTAAATCGCCGCTTCGTCGGCCGACGACTCTCCCCCGGGAAAGGTCGAACGTGACTGAGGCTGGCAGGATCGCAGGCCCTTCGCCCACTTCTAACTGTAAACTAACAACAGCAACCAAACAAATATGACACTACTCTTAAACGCCTCAGGAGGGGTATTACATTTTAAAATTTTCATTAATAGAAAGAGTCTGCAGATTGGTTTTGAAGACCCTGTCCGCCCCATAAGTACGGGGTGGTGTCACATTTTATATAATTTAATCATGACCGCGATATTTAGGCGGGGAAGATAATAAATTTTGATTGCATATTTATCGTCTTTCGTAATCGAGAATTAAATTATGGATTTTCTTCGATAGTCATATACTTTTTTAGAATAACACGATTTTATGCATTCACTAAATCTAGAGTAGGTCGCTTGTGGTGATGTTTTCAAGGGCTCGTGTAAAATTATTATTTTTTCAATAAATTCTCAAATATTGAATTCCGAAATAAAGTGTTTCAAAATACAGAACGTAATAAGAAATAAATAATTTATGTATGGATTTACGTTTTAATGGAAACCCGATGTCCCAAATTATTTTAAGTTATAATAAATTTACAATGTACTTGTCCTATCCATTAGACATTAGCAATTTTTAAAAGGATTTATCGATTTGCATTCGAATTCTTGGATACCTGTCTTAAAAACGGTGTGTAGCGTGAACGATTAGCTTAACATTAGTCTTGTCCTAGCCTCATCTTTTATCCTTACTTTCTGCAAAAAAGAGGTTTGGTGACTGAAAAATAAGCAGTTTGTTTAGAAGAGCTTTTGTTGAAATAAGCTCCATTAGGAGCTCATGCGCTCCAAATTTGGAGCGGATATGGCTACTAAAAAACGACCATGATCATCTTGTTGGTAATCTATATTTGAATCTCTTCTAAGTAGTTGTGTAAAGTGTCAAAAATCTATTTAAAATATTCCTTAAGATGGCGTAGTGCCGATAGCTATTTCAACTATATTATAAATACAATTATTTCGAAATTCAATACTTTGCTTTTTTTTTTCTTATGACGAATAATCTACCATTAAAATGAAAATTCAGTGAAATGCTAATTCCGGCGTAAGTGTTTGTATCTAATAGAATACTTACAATGCTGACAAGAATAAAGAGATTACTATATTATAATAAAAAAAACATTAAAACTGCATGATATAGGGGAACCAGAATAATGCCATTGGCGAGAATAAGAATATTGTTAATGTTTATTCTAAGCGTCGTTAATAGTTGTTGTAAAACTTTTATATATGCCAACAGATTTCCATTAAAAATTAACGTATTTCCGCAATGAAAATATGTCATAAAATCACTTTAAGGCACCAAAGATTGTACAAAATGGATATTCTTCGAAAAAAAATGCTTAAAAGTTAACCGCTCTTAAAATTTATAATAAAGGTATATGTCATAAAGCACGCAAATTACAAACTTTTCTCAAAAAGTTATTAAACAGCCATTATTTTGCATAATACGGCAGTCAATTGATCAAAATGATGTCTACCATTTTGAATTTTTAAGGGTCATTAAAGGAAAGTCTTCCAAACTTCGTTTACTCATACATATTTAATAGCGAAGACTTTTTGATTTTGCATAAATAAACACGTCAACGCAACCTGTGATTATTTTATGAGACACTTTTAATAAACCAAGCTTGAAATAAAATTACCTCCAACATTAGTTTGACATTAGTGAGCGCCCTGGTGTTTTCCAACATTCACCCCTTTGGTATCTTAAAATCTATATTATTCCATTCAAATTCATTATAATCTCTGCTCATAACCATTTGTTGTTTAACTAATTTTGCTTAAAAGACTACGACACCTATGTTTGAGGCAAGGAAGGCTTACTATATACGAGGGGTAAAAGCGCAATTGATTTAACATCAATCGAACAAAACAACACTTTCTCGTATAGTTTCTGTCATAATTTTTTCAAATATTTCTGTCACTAGTGTATAAAATATTCAGAATCAGATTTAAACATCGCAAAGATTCTTTTTTTTAAAAAATAAATTCATAAATGGATTGAAGAATCAATTTTTGAAACAGTCCATAAGAAGATTCGAATCCTTGGACACTGCAACCGAATAGGATGAACACCCAAAAACGTTAACCACTCAGTTTAAATTGTATTCATGTAACTTGTTTAACATATTATAATGCCGCAGTGAAGGATTTATTTTCCAGAGGAAGTTCTAAAGACTCCATAGATCAAACTTCAAGTTTATAAATAATCTAGCTGTCTTTAATACTGTAGAATACTAAAAATAATTTACTTTCTATTTTGCAGCTCAATAAAAAATAATAATTTGAATTTTTATCCTTGAACAATATTTACATATATGCATTTCAAATATACAGTTTTCAATTCGGTTGACTTGCAATAAACCGGTTTTCCGGACACCGAATGAAAAAACGCTCACAGTTTGCATTTTTATTAACACGAATGCATATTATACCGAGGGTACTCTCTCTCCAGAGTGCAATTGTTTGTTTGTTAAAAAGATTTTTTATACATTATGAATAACTATCTTTTTCACAAACAAATCATAAAATTTTGTATCGATATGTATAGTTATATCATGCTTTTTACCAGAATACAAAAATAACAATATCGACGGTGTTTTTGCTAATTGATGTAACCCTCAAAAAATACGAAAATTAGTTAATGATTGGATCTCATTGTAAAGATGACAGAGCAGGTCTCGGCCAAATGATGTAAATTATAAAAATAAACTGACCACTTTTTGGAAGGGAACCGTCATTTTACATTGGTTTAAGGTTTCAAAATTCTGACCCGGCCACTATCATATCAACGATCTCTACATTTAATCCCTTATCTGCAAACATTAGAATTTAGAGTAGTGCATTTCAAAGATTCAAAAACCATCCAAAACTGACTTGATGCGTTCTGTCAGTATAGCCTTTATATAAACTATGATTTTTTGAAATATATTCTGGTCGTATATTTTAAGTAAGAGGGTGTGTGTTTAGTATTGGAAAAATCATCGTATGTAATTTTGCCTTTTTTTTCTTTTATAATGAATTATATCATTAAATAGTTTTACGTTGCTACGCTTCCCTTTGAAACAAAACAAATAATCTAAGGAATTTTATAAAAAAAATAACATTTATTGATTCTCACAACGCACAATTGCTATCTAAGTCATTAATAAAAATCTTTCTTTCATTAAAGTACAAACAACCATTTATTGACAGCTTATGCATATGCACACAACTAGGAATAAGTTTAGTCACATATTATGGAAATATCTTCAATATGAACGGGTCGTTAGTGACAAAATACATGGAAGTGTACAAAATCTCAATAATCCAAATCCCTATATAATCACAAATTAATATATTTATAAAATCAAGATAGATAGATACTCCTTTTAATAATATTCCACTAACCGACCACGGTATTGGATGGACTGGGCCTATCAGAGAATTTTTTACACACTACGGCTTTAATAATTTTAAAAAATGAAGCTTTATCAAACAAGCAATATAAGCATACTTGATTAATTAAGACGAGGAAATATAGAACAGCTACTTGATCTTACTTGGAATTTTCAATTCGTAATATTTTATTCACGAGGCAACTTCGCTTAATTCCGAAATAACAAAGAACGCGAACTAGTAAAATTGAATATTTATTAAGGGCGTAAAGGCCATTATTGAATAAATAAATAACTTTAATTACTCGTTTTACAGACGTTGCTAGCAAAGTTTGCAAAATAAAAATAGAAAACGGCAAATGATGTCATTTATATTCATCTGAAGGGGAAACATGGAAGACTTGTTACGAAGCAACAACTATTTCAGTCAATTTATTATAAAAGAATTGTTACTTGAAAAAACATTTCAAAAGTATTCTTGTTAACTTGATACAATATATCACAAGCTTCTTTAATTTTTTTAGGTAGCAGCAAAATTATTCCACTCAACAAAAAAGCACATACTATATTTAGGAAAATATATGAAAAATCAAAAATACACAATTATTTAAGTATGATTTTTTCTTTAGGTAGTTATTTTTTTTTTTACTGCATTTGTTAAAATTTATTTTCTTTGTCTCCCCTAGAGATACAATAGCTGAGAAATCGTACATGAAGAATGAAATTAAATATACACTAAGCTATAACTGTAACACAGAACATTAATCTATCATTGCTTAAGTATATATTGATCAATGCTTTCACCAAAAATAATACTTTCAATGAATTTTAAATATAAAGCATGTTTGTAAGTTTAACCAAGAGAGTTTAATTATATTACCAAAATACTATATATAAATCAGTTTTGTAAATACGGTATATTAAATTAAAGCCTGCATTTATAGGCCCGGTAACTATTTCAATTTCTGGTCAGTAAGAAATGATAAAATAATCGGTCAACAATTTATGTAAAACGGTCAGTTATTAAATTAAACTTAAAAATGTCAATATTTCAACTAAACCTAACCTCACTTAACCTTTATTTTTATTGGTAATTATCTACTGACCGAACATAATTATTATTGACCATTTATGGAATTAGTTACTACACAAATAATAAGTTGCCAAAGAGTAAATTAACGTGTTAAAGAAGTCCAATATACATAAAGTATCATAGTAACATGACAATACTTTAGAATTAAGCAACATTTTTAATATAAAATTAATATTTACAACTTAGTTATTCCACTTGGTTTATTACTAACGTGACGCGTTTCGCCTCTTTAAGAAGTATCTTCAGACTAACCATATCACAAGGTTATTTATGTCTAAGCTTAACAACGATTCTAATTCTTACATTAAATAAAGAACAGGCGGCTCAGCATTATTAAATTTATTTCCCTTGGTTTTCTCACCTGCAAGTACCAGTAATTGATTTGTAAATAGTGTAACAGTGTTCATGTCGTAACCCCTCTCCGCAAGTCCAGTAGAATGGAATAAAACCCACCCCCACCCTTTATTTAATGTAAGAATTAGAATCATTGTTTACCTTGGAAATAAATAACCATGCGATATGGTTAGTCTGAACATGCTTCTTAAAAAGGCGTAACGCGTCACGTTAGTGATAAACTAAGTGGAATAACTAAGTCATCAATTTTAATTTTATATTAAAAATGAACTTCCACAAAGTTACTCCAAATCCATAGAAAATAATAAAAAAAAAATAAACTACATTTTGTTTTTCAGTAGAAATACGAAATTATTTTTGAAAATATTATTTTGAATTACTTGCTTTATTCGGGATTCCAATTTAAAACCTAGTACCTGACTTCTTATAGGAGATCAAAAAACATGTTTATGCATGTCCTACTTTCAACCAACATCATTTTGATATTTTGAACAATCAAGTTCCCTGTATATTATTGTATATGCATTGATTTCACAATACCCAGCAGTGTATATAAATATGACTTTTTAACAGCTCCGGCCAAAATCAGGTAAAACAACCCCTGTGGCCGGCACATTTTTGAAGAAATATCATTTTTAGTAAGCGTTTACTAAAAGTTTCATAACTATGGAAATAGTGAATGGAATCAAATAATACTTTTTGGAATTGTTTAAAACATTTTAATATTTAATTTTTGTATGGTAAAATCGCCAACATGTCCCTTGGTGCAGAGCCATACGACAATGTTTACACATGTACCGAGTCTCGTTTCGTTTCTTGTGCTTTGCACACACCTTGCATGTTCTACAGGGCTTATTTTTTTTCTGTTGACAGTATCGGTATCAATCTGTGCTTAGACATATCTCCCGAAAATCTGTCTTTTAGATCTTGCAAAACTCTAGCTCGGAGTGGACTCGGTGTCACCGTAATATCGTCTCCAGAAGTGAGAATATTGAAGAAATAAAATTCAATTGAGATTTTAAATCGATAAAATCAAAACCTATTTTGGCAATAACACAAATAAGATGACTGTTTTGAAAAGTTTTAAGTCTTGACTATAATTAAAATTAAGATTCAGTTGTAATACGGATCGTTTGATGACTCAAATATGACTGTTCATAATGGGCTGGTCTATCACGTAAAAACACGGTTCCGGGACTCAAGCGATGATTGTTGTATCATGTGAAAACACTGCTCCGGGACTCAATGTGTTAACATCAAAATGCGACAAATTGGATTTTTTTTAAAAACTTGGTTATAAAATTGGACAGCCGTTTTATTTTGTTTTACAATAGAAATAAGTTTCAAAAAAGCAAATAAAACCAATGCTTATATTGCTTTTAATGTTTCGGTCATTCATTTAAATCACATTTCATAGAAATCAAATCATAAATTCAAGGTAAAATATCTCCTTCCTATATCAAATATTTCCTAACATTTGCAAGTAATAAAATTTTATTTAAGTTTTTCTTTCGCTACAAATAAACAAGATGTTATAGATTACTGTTGGTAAATCTTTATATTTTAACATAGTTAGTAGAAAATTATAACATTTCTATCGACATTAGGCACATCTTTAGTAATAAGAGTTTTTGCAACTAAAACTCCTCCAAGTTTGCAACTTCAAAGCCTCCGTAAGCCTTCAAAATCACATATTTTCAATTAGTAAGTGTGATGAAAAGTTTCCATTTCGGCTTAGTCTCAAGTCTCAAGTCTCGACTCTTAGTTGTCTAATTGGGCCAAGTTGTTATGTACTTGAATAGCTTTCAGCAGTATTTTTTACTTAGTAAAATTTTCGAAACTTTTACAAAACTAGGGTATTATGAAACTAATGTTTTAGTACTTTATGAGTTCTAGTCCTTACTGCGTAAATAAATTAAGTGCGATATAATGTAATAATATGTTTTCTAGTTTTAACTTTTGGGTCTGTATCCAAATTGTTACTACATTATTAAGAAGCTTTTTGCTTGAATCTTTTTTTGGAAATAATCCACGAAGATTACATCTAGTCTAGCTGTTATGGTATTAAGAGCAAATTATCATTATTTTTAAACTGCAGATTTCATCAAGCAATGCATTCTTTCTATTTTTAGTATTATAGAAAAATTCGTAATCGTGAGATGGATTCTGTAGGCTCCTTTTCTTACATTTGGCATTGCATCCTAATGCAATAAAAAATCTTCCGCAATCGATTTCCATCATCGCTCCCTTTACCAGAGTTAAATTATTCAAATTACGCTTTTTTTAATTAATTTAGTTTCATATATTATATAACCTGTTTTAACGCAGAATTAAGCGGATACACTGATGCAAAAAAATCGGCATGCCCGTCTAACAGAGATTGATATAGACTGAAAAATATTCATTGATGTAATCTTTCACTTGTATTTCAGCAGGACCCCCGAAATGCAAAAAAAAATATGAAAATGCCGTCGTTAAGAAACTCTGTCCAAATCATTTCGAAAAAACAAGCACAAGATCTAAGCGATCAATTGATAAATTGAAAATATTTTATAGATATGTCATCGTCATGAACTTGTTAACTATCTGACCGCTTAGATATTACACCCAAAAAACATTTTAGAATTACTAACGTGTCACCTAAGAAACAATGAAACATTTTTTTTATCTGATCACGGTATCGAAAGAGGTTACGTTTATTTTCGATATCCGTAGTTTTAAATTGTATCGTCTTCTTGGATATAGAATCGAACAGTCATATGGAAAGTTTCAGTCTAAAAACAGCTTAGAATAACAAATATTTCCTCAAACTTTTTATAATATCGTAGTACTGATATTGGAAATTTATTTTAATCTAGTGTAAAGACATTATATCGACTAATCAATCGAAGAATGCTGTAACTCCTTTTTTATGTTTTTGAGTTACATCCGTTTATGCAGAAAAATATTCTCTATCATCCTATAAGACAGCCTTAACTGTAACGTACATAGATCTAATTTTTTTTTTATTTAAACCATTAGGCATCTTCAGGCATTTTAGTACACGAATTAACTTGAACTGACTGGCGAAACCTGGGTCGTTAGTGATGAAATACATGGAAATGTACAAAAAACTCAACAATTCTAATTTGTTATTGAAATTCCATCAAGCATCGTCTGTCTTCAATTTAAGTAAATATACAGATTTACTACAAATTCAATTTAAAAATAGTCGTATATAAAACACTAATACTTTTTTCATGTATTGCAGAAGCAAGTTAAGTTACTGCTGCTTTCATCGGATATTATTTTTGTGTAAAGCCCGTTAATGACGCTGGCAGTAAGTCACCAGAGGAGGGAGGTATTATGTCTATGCCACAACATTTCTTGATTGGGTGTGATTGAGATTGATTTATAATGATTTAAATTACATCAAGCACCCTCAGTCGGTAACAAAACTTTCATCTATGTCACGACACGTTATTTAAATTTATATTTTATTTTAAAAAGCAACGTGAGAAAACAGAAACCGATAAAGGAAACAGCTGTTACCCACACTGTTCTTTACCATAATATTTGCTGTCCTTTTTATTGATTTGTTTGCTAAATAGTGTGTTAACTAATGTGAACAAATATCATACTGTTCATGTTATTACTTTCTCTTCATGTATACATTACATTAGTAGGTTTAATGCTTTTTTTCTGATAAATGTGTCAATATATTGATCTTCTCTTTAACAAAAATATAATTCCTATCAATCATATTTGAATTATTGAGATTTTGTACATTTCCATGTATTTTGTCACCAACGACCCGGGTTTCGCCTGTTGGCATCTTCAGGTATTCGTAATGCACCAGTAAACAATGTCGATGAAAGCAAAGCACTTAATTAATCATGAAATACAACCATTACAAATAAGGCTGATATCAAAAATGTTTTTACAAATTCGCATATAAAAGAGTAATAATAATTTTTAAAATATTATGAAATTCGCCCTCCTGCAAAATGACATATATGGACTTACGTCCGTCTTCGATCGAGCAGTCGATATTGTCTTATTCTTTGCCAAATAATAAATAAAAATAATTTTGAAAGAAATAATATCCATTTGTTATTACTTCGTCAGTAGAAATATTATCGTATTACACTGAAAGAGAGATAGTATCGTTTCATAAATAAAAACACAATAAACATGTCAAAATAGTTTTTGATGTAACCCTAATTCAACTCTATGAATGGAGTTAGTTCAAAGACCTCATTGTCAGAACACGTGTTGAATATTACAATAATGCTATTCGAGGGGCTATACGCATCCAGGGATCTCAAAGACTGTATTCGCTATATTAATGTATTGTTGAAACATGTCAAAAATTCTCTCGAGATTTACGTAGCTAATATGCTGAGATATCTAAGGCAGCGATTTTCTAAGTTTTCAGTAATGAATCATAAATTTATTAGACACAAATAATAAATCTCAGCTACTTCACAAGTTCTAAGTAATGGGGTGGGATGGAAACTTTTTACATAACTGGTGTTATCACCGTTTCCCGAAATCATCTAATCGTGATTATATAAAATTGTTGTTTTCAACATTATTGAAAGTTAGACAAAGTTCTTACGGTAAACTTCTGTCTAACGAGCATGAAAATGATTATTATAAATTACACATTTAATATATAAGTCATACAATGTACCTGAGCTCAATATCCAAGGTTTAATTCTTAGGAAATTTACTATTTTCAACATGCTACGTCTCTACTTTTTCGAGTTATGAGTTGAGAAATTTGAAAGCATTCAATTATTTATCTGTAATGGCAATACATGGCATTACAGCTGACGCCTAATAATAATTAAAACAGTTTTTTACCACAGTTTAAAACAGTTTTTTAAACATTTACATACCAATTTCATATAAGAAAAAAATCTAAAAAAACAGTAATAAATTTGTTGCTGAAAATGTCCAACTCTCTAGACTAGGGTTTCCCAAACTATATTTCACAGAATACCAGTGATCCGCTGAACCTGAATAGGTGTTCCGAGAAAATTTGGAAAGTTTTATACACTTCAATACATTTAAAGATTTTCTACTTCATATTGAAAGGTGATTGATGATAAATTGCCACTGATATTTATTACGTCAAGTATCTAAGTACAGGCGGATGACTATCTTTTCTCACACGGTGTGCATAAAAAAGATGGGGTATATTTGAATATTATCTATGGGTATATTGTTTTTACGTGACCGGCTGACAAGTCTTGCCAGTTTATCGTTAGTTGTCAAAATTGATAGAACGACTAGTCACGCTAATAAATATTGTTCATAAATCTGATAAAAAACGGCTTTAAAATACGTGTTAAATATTCAGCATATCAGTGCATAACTTCTGGAAGGACAAGTCTCATCAAGTTTCACAGGTACGTCGGTGTTGTTTTTTTAACCTTAAAATTTGATCGACTTTTAACTGAATTTTTTTGTAAAACAATAACACGTTTTTTTTTCAAAAAAACAAGCCATTATTGCTTTATTTTCGTTTTCTACAACTTTATGTGAATCGGGATTTTCTTATTACGCTGCAACAAAGTCAAAGTGCAGGAACAGGCTCGACGTCACACCAAATATAATAATGCCACTTACCAATATATTGTGCCTGATATCAAGAAGATATGCAATTCAAGGACTCAAAATCGTCAAAGTCATTAAGTGCCTTATTTATTCATATTTTTATGTTTACTAGTAGGAATTACACAACCTAAAAAGTAAACTCAGTGTTCCGTTAAAATTTTCGGGTTCGCAAAGTGTTCCATTGCAGGAAATGTTTGGGAAACCGTGAAATAGATCATATTTATCCAACTTCATATGTACATACAATTAGTTAAATGAAACCTAACATATAAGAAAATAATAATACTTAACCTTCAAATGTTTTCATGATATCTTCAAATATATGTAGGTATTTTAATAGAATTATATCATATATTTTGTCACATATTTTCTTGGATGATTCTTTTCAGAGTGAATATTAAAATGAAAGCAAATTTATTTAGACACACATTAGTTAGTTTATCTATTAAACATTTCAAGTATTACAAAAATCACTGTATCTTTTACAGTTCTCTGTAATATTATATCGAAACATTATCGCATTTGGTGGATATTACAGGGAACTAGATCTATACTCTAAAGGCATGTGGTTTGTAATGTTTATAATTTAAAGAAATAGCCTTCGTAAATACTCACATATTTTGCTATATTAAGCTAACAATCGATTAATATCAGACATAAAATTATGTCTTCGGCGCTTGCAAAATATTTTAATGACTTTTAATTGAATGTTGTATTTTACCAATTTACATTCAATACAATTCAGAATATGTGTTACTTAGAATAGTAATGGTGTAACTCAACGAAAAATCAGTTTATACTTCAAACACGTTCAAAAGATGTTAATCTATTAGTTTAATAATGATACACCTCCATATATACTCCTAATTTCTTTAAAATATTTCCACATTAAACGATATTTTTCAGAATAAAATTGAAGAATCTCCAATATCAGATAAGGAGTAAAGTATCCGGACAGACTTCACTACTACACTAACATTTAAGTTCTTCAGCTGATTGACAAACAGTATTAATGGTTGTTATTTGATCCTAAGAAACTTAATTTTCTCAAAACTTCAAAACTGGAGATACACCACATATATATATATATATATATTTAAAGTAGAGGTCTGTTCTGCCCACCGTTAAAACTGTTTTCGCATAAGCAAATCTTTTTGGTATAGAAATTATAAGAAGCATTAATATTCTCTTTCAAAATATCATTTATTATTAGTGATACCCTTTTCAGATATCTTTGTAGCTCAATTCGTGTAAGGAAAATTTTGAGTAACTATTTGATTTGATGTAATTTATTATAAGCAGTATTCATAGACGGGTAGAAAGAAGAAAAGGAGTGAAAAATATTCACAGATAGAAGAACAAGAAAATGGCTACTATTAGAGTAATATTTTAAATAAGTGAGATGGAAAGATGCAAAAATGATTTTGTTTTTTGTCGATTTCGGAACGTCACATTTTATTAAATCCCCGTATCTCTCTTGTCACAAATCATTACATAGTATTGAACCCTTCGGGTATCACGAGCATGACATGCGGACGAATAATAAATCAATACCGGTATTACAAAAATAGGGAATAATAAATAAACAAAAACGGCAATTCGGATAGCAATACTGGACGAATAGATCCATATCGGCATTACGATATTACAAAATTTGACGTTAAACAGGTTAGTTCTTCAATGCTGTAATCTGTCAATCTTGATCAGATCTTCTTGCAATCGAGTCCATTTACAGAAAAATACCCCCCAGATTCAACGCTTGTTGGACGAACAGACATTAAATAATTTTACCGTATTTACGTTATGTATTGTGATGATCTAAATACCAATATACAGTATTTTGAAAACCGGTATCTGGGTATTGAAAAAACTGGCTTTGCAATCCCTTAATACAGTAAACATAAACCGATAGAAACATTCAACAATATATGACTTTTGATTATTCTGATTAATTAGATTTCCAGCGATTCAACACTTACATCAAATTGCTGCTCACCTTTTATATCAAAATGAAGGATTATTGAATTAGTATTGTTTTGATTATACTGTTTCTAAATTCACAAATATAATAATAGTTTCTTATGCTGTTACCAGGAATTAATTTGTATTCCTGCTGCATATCAAATTGACAAGTTTGATGTATAATAGCTATTTACTTTGTTGTGGCAATCATAACAAACGATTCCTGGAATGCCTTTGGAGTTTTGTCAATAGATTCAACAATGGAAAGCAATAATGATCTAATTATTGTAAAACAACGTCCACTTCTAGACAGGAAATAACACAGATAAACCATTTCTCATTCTGATTGCTCAAATTGTATTTTCTTTGTGTTTTATACGTTTCCCTTGTGCTTTATCGGCATCCATCTTGTCATCTCTCCGCCATCTTATCTCCGTGATATTCTTTTTTTGTGTCGGTCTTCCAATTTCGAAAAACGCATGACTTTTAATTTGGCTGAATTTTAATAAAATTTTCACTGCGCTGTTCGGGGCGATTTCGTTGAAATGAAGAAACTTCGACTGAATTTACGAGGGAAGCAATATTTTCTACGTGCGTGCTTCCTGTCCTATTGTCATAATTAATATGTAAATTGACGACTTGCCGAAGGCGGGCATATATACTGAATAAAAGAGAAGAAAACAGCATTAAAAATTACCCGGTTTACTAATTTGAACATCAAGCCCTACTGAATTCAATTACAAATGCTTACTCATTAAACAAAACGTTGCAATTCTGAAATTTTACAGTAAACTTACATATCGACTTTGTTTTTTCCAATTGCTAATATGAAAATGAGTTAATGATTGGATCTCATTTTAAAGACGACAGAGCAGATCTCGGCCAAATGACGTAAATTAGAAAAATAAATTGACCACTTTTTGGAAGGGAAACATCATTTTACATTCTAATTCTAAAATTCTAACCGCTCCCATTTGATGTGAGCCACCATTTTATCGACACTCCCTACGTATAATCCAGTATTTGGAAACATGAGTGTAATCCAAAGATTCATAACGCTACTTATCATGTAATGTTTTCGATAAAAACAGTTTTTATTCTCTCCTGAACAATTTCAATATTGAGGGCTACATCAATTAGCCAAAACACTGTCGATATAATTAAAATAATAAATGGTGGAACTAGTGGCGGTGTTTTGTTGCCCAAGTAAAAACCTATTCCCAATCATGCTCACGTGTGACATGACACATAAAGGTGGCATGGGGAGGCAATCATACGTCAGTAAATCGAAAACAGGGTCCTCATTCATATCATCAATAATTTGAATGTATCTGGTTCATCAATAAACATAATTTTTTGAAATCATAATCGCTCTATAATATTACAAAATATTTATCTGCCATTTAATTTAAATCTGTGATAGTGCCATGTAGCACAAGTAAAATAAATTATACTGCTATGTAAGGTGTAAGGCATTTATTTGTATCTTTGCAGTGGCGTTCGTAAATAACTGTTTATTATTATATAATATTAAATTTTGTGGTATCGATAGAAATTACCTGTCGCGCCAGAACAATATATTTTGTAGAATGCAGAAAATGTCTAAATACCTATATTAAGATTTGAATTCAAATATAGATTATTGCTTCAACTATTTCACTACGCATAGTGGAAAATAAAACAAAAATAAAATTAGGGCTGAAGGAATTAAATAATGCCTCAAGTAATTTGCTATTTATAATTTTATTAATTGATTACTTCTATTGATTTCCAAGCAATATTTTCTAATCGTTTTCAAAACACCATCTGTACTATAGTTATCACTGGAGTATTTTTAAAGTTATTGAATTCCAAAATAATATTATAATATATATATGCCGATATACCCGACTGATTATCTACAACATGAAAATTTAATTGCGTATTTTTTTACCATTTCCTCTCCCAACGTGGAGCATATGGCCTTCTAATAGAGGTATCTCAACAGAAGTCTTCTTGAACGTGAACTGCTTGTTACTCAGGGATATAAGGATTGGGCTATGACAGGACTAGTGGTTACCTAACCGCTCTCGCTACGCTCCGTTTTTTAGGATCGGATGGGTAGGAGGGAATTTAGACATCACAAACATTCATGAATAAGAACAGAAATCCATAAATCAATTTATGAAACTGTCCGACTTGAATCCGAGACATCCGTAACTATAGCCAACTACGTTGATCACAGTATCATAGAGCCGAAGTATATGCACAAAAAATGCATACCAAATGACAATTATTTGTTTTATTTTAAAAATGAATTTGCACAAAGTAACCCATTGAAAAATACCTAAATTATCACTGAACCGAATGATGTATAAATTCCAAACAAAAAAAATATAAGTATCCATAAATTTCAATTTAAAATTGTGGATACATATTTTGCGACGCCCAGTATCTTGAAGTATTTTAGAATTGAAGTTATGATATTGTTTACCTTCCAAATACGCACGCCACTGGTACATCTATAGCAAAGAGAGCACAGGCTTGTCTCCTATAACCCCCACAATCTATCAGCCGAGACGGACAAAGGGACCTCTCAATAAATCTTCATGAAAGCCACATTAACCTTGCAATATTTCACTCACCTATATACATTTAGCACACTATTTTCAAGCTCGGGAGCTCTAAAATCTATGTGTTTTCAATAGAGTTTATCAGGCCATTTTAAATTAGATTTTCTGATAAATGAGAATGGCACGTGAGAATAAGCAAAAAAGAAACCGTGTCATTTGTCAGTGACATTCCCACCGTTTTGAAAAAAAAGGGCAAGTATATCCATGACTTCTGAAAGTACTTGAACATTGCCGTCTCCATGGAACATCTATCTACAAAGGAGCCAATAAATGGATAAATATCTTTCTAAATTCCTTTTTAATTCAATAGTTGACTTTTCTATAAGTCTTCCTTTAACCGTTATAAATATATGTGATATAGAAATAAGCATGTGGAAGTGCCACTTGTCGACATTCGTTCAATGTGCTTGATGAGCACAATGCGCGTACATAAAAAGAATGTGTGTATGTGCTATGTTGTGTTGCGATCTTTTTTTTATTCATTAATTTATTTATTTTAAAAATCGATTTGTTTGTACTACTTTGCACATGTTTATAATGATCAGGACCGATTTCACCGATATCAACTTATAATTCTCGAGATTAGCGAAACCGGTCCTGATCATTATATACACGTGGAAGTAGTATAAACAAATTTTGTTTTATTTTTTAAACATAATGCCCTTCCACCAAGAATCGACAGTTAACACCTGACACCGCCCCGTACTTATGAGCGGATAGGGGTCTTCAAAACCAATCCGCAGACTCTTCCTTTTCATGCAAATTTAATATGTAATATCTCTCCTAATGCATTCAAAAAGAATTTGTCATATTTGTTTAGAAGTAAACAAAAAGCTTTCGATGCTTAGGGAGGCAGGTAGTCGTCCCTCGGTCTAAGGGCTTGGAGGTTATTAGCCGACACAGCCGCGGCGTGGGTCAAAGAGATTTACGACCTATCATAAAACCACTTGCTGCGCTTTTAAATTGAAATTGTGTATTTTAAATCTGTTGTGTAACTGTCTTCGAAGAATTTATAAGTATAAACTAACTGCAATTAAAGAGAAAGTATTCTGAATACGACCGGGTTTTAATGGAAGACGAAGGAAGCTGTGAATTATCCTTTGTCCCTACGCCGGACTTGGGGCTGTCGAAGTGTGTTAACGCTCTCCACCTTCCCCTCGAGTAGTGACGGACCTTATTTCTTACTATCTCACACCATAAAAGTAGTTTATTCATTTTGTATAAATTTACAAAAATTACAAATTATAAGTTTATGGCTTTTACAATATAAAAAAATGTTTAAAATAAACATTTAAAATTGACAAGAAAATCCTAGTAATTGACAAGATTGGCCTAGTAAGTTCAGGAAAAATCTATTTTAATACATTAAAAAACAGTTCTCGTCTGAGCTCACTCACGTCCACGTGGTATATGTCAACACCCAAAGTAATAACATTGAACATTGTTGAAGCTTTTCCCAGTGGCATCCCTATTGATAGGCTGGTGATGTGTGGATAAATAAGAGATTGTGTGTGTGCTGTGCATAACAGACAGATAACTTAAGAAATTTTTTTGTGATTCTTAAAATTAATACTCTTAATCTATATTTGTCATCAATTTTAAAATCTTGTTTGTGAAATGGTAAAAATACAGCATTTTGCTTAATTTCCTTATTATGAAATATTACTAGGCTTGACGATGAAGTGATGCCGAAAAACCTTTCAATAATATAAAATAATATGTGTCTAGCTAAATATTTGCTATTTTACTGTATAATATAAATTAAATCTTTGAAACATAATTTATGAAATGCAAAATAGCACTGGATAGTTCTTTTGACGTTGACAATAAGTATTACTTAAATAAAATAATGAAAGAAAAAAAGTTTTATGATTAACTCAGTTACTTACTAAGAATGATCGTAATATTAACAATTAATGACAAACATGGAAGAATTTGACCATTTCCTTGTTGAGCTATATTGGGTATTTTCCAACACCCAAGTCTTCAATAATCAGCCCAACAGAGTCAGTAAAAACTTATACATATGTAGAACGACTTATCGGAAAACATTTTACTACAAAAACATATCTTGCACCTACGTCCTACGTCCTACGCTAAAGCTTTTCCTTTATTAATACTGTTTAATTTTTGAGTATTAACACATCGTGATCAGTCATATATAATATAGACAATTTATACTTTATAAGTCACCGAATTAAATTTGGAAAATAAGAATCTTGTGCTATAGACCAGTGTTCCCCAACCTTTTTAGACCTGCGGACCGGTAAAAAAATTCGCGGACCACTAATACTGGAATAAAAATGGTTTCTTATGTAATGTTTTTTAATCTTATACTGTGACCGATGGTCATAACTAAGACTAACAAATATATATGAAATTCTTGGAAATATATTTAGGTAGGGTTTTGCATCTGGGTTCACTATCTAAGAGCAAATATGTACGTTCTCCTTGAATGTACCTGAGAAGATTTATGACTCGATTCTGAGAAAATCAGCGACCATCGTGTTGCCAATTATTATTATTTAAGAATAACTAAAAATATAAGTAAATGTGAGGACGAAAAAAATCCTATATTTAATATTTTTGCATGGCAAATTTCTTGAAATTTGGCAACTGGGCCAATGACCACTGTATAGGGAACACTACTAAAAACAAGGAATATCGTAGATAAGGAACTTTGTTTATACGTGCAGTAGTCAGGAGAAATCATGAATCGTAGCACTATGCTAATGATGATGATAATATTGACTACAAATCCTAATTACATTCACGTATAATTGTGTATCGGTTACTCTTATGAATAGCTTCTACGCCCTAATATCATACACTCCATTTTGTAGTAAGCACTAAAACACTCTGACACGAGTTCATGGTCTTCTATTGAGATGCCAATGTTTGTTTGTTTGTTTCGTGGCGCGATTTGTATAGCCGGATAATTTATCGCTCTATTGGTAGATCTATTTACCTTCAATTCTAATTTCCGTTGTCTCTAATCGAATTAAGGATGCTTTTCCGCGAGTTACGAAAATTTTTAATTAAGTATGATATAAATATGTCAATCTTTTAGAATCTAATTTAATACGTACAATAAAAACAAATCTACGCAATTGATTGGGGTGGTAATTTTACTTCGGTAAGTTGAGAAACAAATAAAATATTAGTATATCAATAGGATGTACACGTTTGAGCGGAAGGATGCTAGAATGTCATGAGAGGAAACAAAGTGATTTATGGAGAATTCTGAAAACTCTGCATGATGATAATATGCTCCACAAAAGAAGAAAATATGTACCAAAAGTAGAAACTTCAAAGTATTCAGACGACAGAAAAAAAGCTTACAGATAAAGTCATCGTGATCTCATGATCGCACACTTTCAATGAAAATCAGTAAACTGCCATCCCGATGGACAATTTAGTCGAGTAATTACCATTAATTAATTCGTTTAAATATTATGTAAATAGGTCATGTAAAACAGTTCATTTTGCATTATTGTCGATGTGGCATAAAATAACGATTTTCAGGACGTCCGTTGCAAAAATAACAGTCGAAACGTTTTCAGCTGTAAAACGTGTGTTGTGTGGCATAAATATTAACCTATATTTATTTTTAATTAACGGGCAACCCGGGAATTTCATTCTTTGTTTCTAGTTTTTTTCTGCTGTCTCGAGTTCTGGGAGTTTTGTAGCGTTTCGTGCATTTTTTTTTGATAAAAATCGCTGCCCATATTGTATATAAACAGTAAGTAAGTGAACTGAAACAAACACTAGGTCGATATAATAACTAGAATGTAAAAAACTATTTTATTTAGACTTCATTTATCATTTATTTCTCAACCTTTTTTTGTTTATTGTTTGTGTATTAAAAATGTGTCCAACTTCCTTATAGACATTTATTCAGACATCTTGTTCATATTATCATTATGAAGTGGATAGTTTGGTCGTGGTAATATAATTTGAATTTGTTGTTTGGAAATTAATTTAAGCACGCAATATATTTGGTAACATTTGGTGGTGTTATTGAAACGTAAGCTATTTGGGTGAAAATTGTTACATTTGTGTTTCAAATAATTGTCCTATAGATTAGTTTCACTGCTTTTAATTTATATTGATAACGTTACTCGATAGCATGTATTATATTGTAATTTTCGTTCATGTTTATTAAAGTTTAGTTGGCACGGAAATGATGAATCAAAATAAATATGGCCTCTATAAAAATGTACCGACTGAATTAATAGACTTGAAAGTAATTAATTGATTTTTTGTATAATAAACTGGCATAGTTAAGTAAGTGATTGTGAACCCTTGGTCCACATGATGTTTCAATAAAACTGTGACATTTCTAATATTTAAAATTTGTTTTTATTGAATGAAAAACAAACGATCCACTCATACAACTTGAAGGCGTTAAGTCTTAAATGATTCGTTTTAATTCAGAAAAATCTCTTTACGTCGTAGGTTAAAAAACTATTTAGGCAAATAGCGAAACACAAGTAAAAATGTTCATTTATAATTATTGTTGTCACCATGGCAATTTTAAACATAGATAAATAGTTACAGTGTGTAGTCAATAAATAAGACGATACAATATATAGATATCGCTTGACGGCAATTGCCATACGTGATTTTACATTAACCAAGACTCAATGCTTTATAGAGTTCATTACAATAATACAATTTCAACTTATACGCCAACGATACAATGTAAGAAAGGCTGAGCTATTAAATTTTACCAGACATTCAATTGTATTTATTAAGAAGGAAAAGTAATTTGCCTTTAGACAAGTAAATTATTGATTTTTTTGTATATTTTGTAACATTGTAAAATTGAGCCATCTAAGGTCGCAATGGCGTAAGTTACATTTTGCTCATTTCGAAAACAACGAGTTAAATCAGAAACGATGAAATGTATTTTAAATCATAAAATTCACTGTGTTTTGAATATAATCTCAGGGTGTATCCGAAGGTAGATAAAATGAAAATATATGTATTTTTCCCAAGGAAGTTCTATTTGTCGCAATAGAATTAATTATACACCATACTGTTAATGCCCTTGTTCTATGTATATTTAAATTGCAAAATATGAAAATGTAATCGAAACGGAATTTGTTGAATATTTTTTTTCGTCGTCGCAATTGAAACCTATTTTGTCAACACACACATATTTGCAAACAGAATTGCTCTCGATCCGGTAAAGGGAATCCAGAGATGTCTGAGCTCTTTTTATACCCCGCATTATCAATATGTCAAGGACGCGAAGACTCAGATGGGTAAAACATATGGTCAGACGCTAGACCTTGACAACACTTCATAAGGTCTTCGATGGTTATCTGGCAGGCACTCGACCTCTGCACGGCGGAAGAGAAACGGAACCATATTGATCAATGTGTCTTACTGGATATAAAAAACTCAAAATCGAAGTCTCTGAAGAGTGATTATGCATTCGGTCCACGGTCTGATTTGCCTCGAACGCCAACTAGCTAATAAGTTGTCGTTTACATTAATATTTTTTTTGTTTTTTATCGACTATCTATGCCACAAATTAGTCGCATATTATGTCTACAGTATAATGACAGTTAATTTGAAATATTTATTGAGTGTCCATATATTAGATATCGACGGTAACCACATAGTGCATCCGAATACATGTATAATGGGTTGAAATAACATAATAAACATATTTTCTAGAAACAATATATGCATGTTTTTTAATCTTTTATACACATTCTTGCAAATACAAAAACTGATATGTAGTTACAGTTTTGTGGCTTCCATATTAAAATCAATATTGACATCTCAAAAACATGTTTTCATGCTACTGTCATCTATCGTGAATACAAGCATAGAAGTAATGAATAGTGTTCATGATGTATGTAGGTGCTTAAGAAAGTGTGATGTTCAAGTTGACATTTGAAATTACGTACGCAATATAGATTCTTATTTACTCTATTTGAGCTACAATTGAAGAAACATCAGTATGTTGTTTTCTTAGACTAATCATTTAATCAAATAATAGCGTCTGTGAACATATTTGATTATTCGCATTTGTTATATTTAAATATTTAAAAAATATAAGTATAATATATTATAAATTATACATTAAAGTATAGAGAAGCAGGAAATAATATTGTGTGAACTTCTCCAATTTTGATATTTATTTATGAGAATAATAATGTATTAAGTGAGAATGCTCTGTCGAAAGGAGGCGAATAATTGGTTGCCGGCGGCCAGCATCAATTGGAAGGTCTCAAAACAAACGCCACTTAATTCTGGTTAATCTCTTTTTATCTAATATGCAGTGGTTTAATACACGAAAATCATTAAATTACAACATACATTAAGTATAAATTTACATTTGAATTGTAATACAATTGACACAACAAACGATTTTAAGTTTAACATTAACAAATAAAACAACGAGCACGCGTCACCGCGGCCGACTCCATTGTTGTCGATCGCCGGCTTCTCGTGACAGACTCTGCAAAATTCAAAGTGTAGCCCTCCTCTCTTTTGTCGATGGCTTCTGATCGTTGTTAACCTGAGGGTAATAAGGAAGCAAATAGTTGCCGCTTTTTAATTTCGGCTTATTGGCAACACAGGAAATTGACTTCCAAGAATCCATTTCATTATTAAAAGTGTCTGAACGGCCGTTCTGGATCATTCCAAACCTTCCAAGAAAACAAACAAATGTTCACAAAAATATCAGGACATGCCAAAAGATATACATGAATATTGGTGTAATTGATAAAGTTAACTAAATACGAGAGTGTTAACAACGTCTCAATTAAATTAGGACCTACTTATAAAACAGCTTTTCTTCAAAATTTATTTGCTACAGCATTTTCAGATTTTTTTCAACACGAAACCCGTGTCATACTTAAAACTCAAAAAGTCAATTTTACATTAAAAATAAATTACGTGTCAAAAAGTACCGTGAAAGTCATCAAAAAATCTTACTATTTTAATGCAATAATAGGTGTTTAATAAATAAAGAAAACAATTATTAATCTTCTTATTACGATTTTTAAAAAGAACTGAAAAAACGATTATTTTTAAATGTAAAATTTTTTCAAAACATGAAAATTTTTTCTTAAAATATTAGCACGATTTCTTGAATAGTAAATAATCATTATAAATAAAATAGAAACCAAAAACAAAGAAGTCGAGTGCCTCCTGTGAGGATTGAACTCACGACCCCTGGTTTACGAGACCAGTGCTCTACCACTGAGCTAAAGAGGCAGATGCTCGCTTCTTCAGAAATACTACACTTGAGATAATCGTAGGGTTTGAGGGTCATTTGAGATAATCGCATTAAAAAGGTTAATATTTTAGATATAATAAATACTAGATTATCATCTGTAATAATTCGAAGGTGCTGTGATGTCATAAATTGATAGCAGAAAATTATTTTAATTTGAAAATAAATCATCACATCTTGATTCTTGGTAGAAAGATAATAATATTAAAAATCAATACATATGAAATTCTTTCAAAAATTGTATTATCAATTTAATAAGGCGTTTTAGCCTTTTCTATACATCAATATCCTCTTATTATATAATATTACAATTCAATACGTGTTCCGAAGGACGACAAAAATATAAATAATATCCTTAAGCCGTTGAGCTGATATTGAGGTAGTGAGGTTAAAATGCATAAAATAATTATTTTATATCTTGTAGGCCCAAATTGTATCTTATTATAATGAAAGTGTAAATTTATTCTAGTTATCGTTTGCGCACACAATTATTTATGTGATATCAGCTTTCAAATTGTGGCTATGGTCACTTCATTCGGATTTGACGCACTTTTTTCTTGTTTTTTTTTAAATTACACACAAGCATCTAATTTCTTTAAAATGAAACGATATATGTATACAAATGCAATATAAGAATGAGGCTTGAGCGTGCCTTCAGTTCGCTCCGCTGGGGATAACTACTCAAGTTACGTCATTTGGTTAGGATACGTCGCCAGTGACACATGTGTTAGGGAACTGAAGAAATAAATTGGTCTAGGATGATTAGATTGTCAACAATTTTTCATTTTCAACAAAGTTATAATGATTCAAAAATTTGTAAAATATCGTGATTTTCAGGTACTCAGTATTACATAGGATATTTCATATGCAGATGGAATTACATTAACTTTAAACTCTAAAAAGAGAACTGGGTGTCTATAGTTCAACCATCTTCTTGACAATTTTATTAATTTCGACTCAATTTTATAATCAGGTACTGTTATTTTTTAATGAAAAACGACTATAATCTACAGCATATCTTTTTCGTTGTCAACAGAGTTTCGGGGTTAGTTCCAACAAAATACGTCGACCAATTCATTTTACTCTCACTATGCAATGAAGAGAAAGAATTATTATTTTATATAGCAACGGAGGGATAATTCAACGTTCTATCATTCTCAGTGTGCCACAACAATAGAAAACTGTATTAAGGAACAGAACCTCTTGAAAATTACGTTTCAGAAATATAAGGGTAGTTTTAGTGTAATACATACAGAGTGATTCAAATATCTATGTTTTGAAGGACATAATTATGTGATTTGTTCATTTTGTTCAATATCGAGTCAATAAAATACTATAGCACATTCAATAAAATACTGTCGTATGTCTAAAATCGTCATTTTTGAGTTATGGATATTGTTGCATTAGTGATTTTTTGGTATATTTTTACAAAATACTGGTATTAAGAGGACGTTAACATGTAGATGTTGGCGTTTCTATGACGTTATTCTGATGCTTGTTTATGTTGAATGTTGACAGTTAAAAATATCACAGGGGAACGTACCTCATGTAACACCCACCAAATATAGTTCATCGATGAATAATAATGTTAAAAATTGAAAGCTGAAAATAGCACAGTCGACTTAGAAATAGCAGCCGGAATAATATGTGAAAATTTAACCATTTGGGAGGAATTACTGTGACAGACAGACACATTTATATATGTGTTTTCTGCTCCATAGTATAGATTTTTTTACGTCTTGGATTTAAATCATGCCAGAGAAAACGAACGTTATTGAGTTGACCAGACATTATTTTAAAAGGGGGCGAAATCAATAAAGTAAAAATGTCTCCGGCTTCATTTATTTTACAGAAAACTTAAATTGCATTTCTATAAAGATTATTTTTCACATAAAAATAGACAATAGTAGTAGACAGAAAAAAAATTGAAACTTAAATTGGCTTTCGTACATAATGACAAATTCACACTAACTACTGCAATTTTACTATGTGTGCGATATACACTGATATTATTTATTTTTTCTAAATAATTATATTTTATATTCAAAGTAAGTTGTCAGTGACTAATTGTGATTTCGATTTTGTGAATTTAATTCACGCAAAAGTAATACAGTCGATTCCGCTTAATTGGTACCTCCGATTTCTTCGAGTCGTACGTGTTCCTGAAAAAGTCAAACCACCGTACCCCTAGTATTCGCCGCGAGCATCTGTTTTTGAAGAACAGTATGTATACGGTTACTCTGCGCTTTAGTAATGTGCCGTGACTCGCTATCATAAAGCAGCAAGGTCAGAATGTATGCGTAGATGGGACTTGGTTCTGACCTAGTCCCAGAATCTCCGCATTGAGTTGAAGGTTATTCGGTCGCCCTGTAAGGCCGCTCATGACCATCCACAGGTTAGAGAGAATATTGGAGGAAGCGTGTAATAGCCATATGCTCTGTGTAGGGAGCGGATATGGTTTTAACACATACTTTTGAAACCTTACATTGGGAGTCCATTTACTTCTTATGAGAAGTATATAATAATGTAATATGTTTATTTATATATCTGTTAAGCTATCTCATATTATAGGGTATACAGTGAGATTAAAAGCACTCAGTATGTTAAAAAAATATATTTAATATCGTTGTGGGTGTATTCCCATGGGCATTGACTAAGATTAGTTATTTCATATCTATCGAATTATTGCCCGCGCTTTATTGCTTTTACTATTTGCGCTATTGACCCGTGAAATAATACAATCCGACGCGTAACTTCTTATAAAACTATTTCTGTTATATCTGGGAAATGTTAAGATTTCCAGATATTTTTTTGTTTTTGTTTATGTGTGTTTTCTTTTCAATATATGAGCAATTTCGACTTGGAGACTATTGACGGGCTTGGACCTATTTCAGGTCGCTTTTGTCTGAACATAAACGCAAGTAAGACCAATCTGATATGTAACCAAACCTGTCATGACACACACTAGCGCGGGGCTGATCATCGAGAAGATCACCAGCTTCAGACACTTAAGTGTACACATCCTGGAAGACGGTAGCACAAGAAATAGCTCGCTATTCGCTTAAGAATAGCTGGAGTCACATTTAACTCAATGCAGACTCTCTGGGACACGCACCTGTACACGACTAAAACCAAATTGCATTGCTTTCTTCCAGTGCGGTTTTACGTTAAAGAATCATGTCACATGAAGAAGACTCAGAAAAACCGTTTACTGTGTTTCCAGAATAGATTCTTGCGTTGGGATATAGGGGGTGAGGTGGTTTAATTTCGTGAGGAATTCTGGTATTAGGTAACGCAGCATGGAGAGACTTTGGATTTAGCTGGGTCAAGTGCTGCCGATGCCTCTGGATAGCCCCAACCCTGCATGCATCTTCATTTAAGCACTGGAAATCCGACTCTCTGGACCACCACCAGGTCCATAGGGTGTACTCGGCAGATCTTAAGAATGCTGACATGTCATAGCAGGGAGCAAAGTATTCAGGAATCGTGGAGGTGCTGGGTCGTAGCCATGTGCTCTGTATAGGGAGAAGATGTGGTTGACGAAGATGATTAGCAATCTTCGAGAATCTTAAGGCATGACAAACGTGCTAAGCGGACATATAAAACCCGTCGAAATAAAAAAGCAGTTATTTCTATTTTCTTAATTAAAAAGTTAAATTTTTCGACTCCACTAACCACTCTCCAGAACTTAATCAAACCTGAATTCAAAATATATTTTATTCATGATGATAAAATTACATAAATTCAATCATAATATACATGGTAAAATTTTTGCAATAGAATGCGACACAATCAACATTTATGGGTTTTAGAACAAACGGGATATCTTCGCCACGCCAACTGTGATGCAGTATTTCAAATAACGTTTTTGATCGGCTGCCAAATAGAAAGCTGCAAACGGAGACAACTCGAGACTTGGCACACGATTGACAAAGCAATGGCGTATTCATTTGTTTTCTCAAGGTTTATATTTACAAGAATCCTTCTTACAAAGTCTGAGAGAAGCCTAAGGATACCGTCACTCCCACAATGGTTACACTGTGGCTAATAATGTTAGTGTGGTAAAGAGAACGATGACTTAAGTAAGATTAAGAAAGACTGTTTTAGATCATTTTCCTTTAAGAATTTAGATCATGCGTTTATATTTCATTACTAAAATAAGTCATCGCATATATAATATTAATTTAATCTTCAGAAATCATAAACCGATATATTTTAATGGAGACATTTCGTGTTATAATAGAACTTTGGTTGATAGTTTTTTAAATATCCATCAAAAAAATGAAGAATATGGGAAAATGGTGAATGCGAGAACGATAGATCGGGGTTTTACTGCAATACAAATAGAACAATATTTTTTGAAAAATACTTATAGCACTACCACTTAGTAATTTCTAATTTATGCCTAATAGAATTGTTTGAAACGTACAAACATTTTTTTCTATTCTACATAAAACATGTCAAATATTAGATTCTGTACCTCACTGGACATAGATGCGCCCGGTAAATGCACATTCCTACATAATTTTCTTGTGTCGAGTCAAATATACTTTTTTTTCAAACACACTTGAATAATAAATAAAGTTTTTTTTTTTTTAAATAAAACACAATTTGTTTGTACTACTTCCACATATTTATAATGATCAGGACTGGTTTCGCTCATCACGAGCATTATCAACTGATAAAAATAAAAACATAACAGGCGTATTTATATAAAATTGAGTGAAAAAATGAAGGTATATAAAACTGATGGTTCATGAACTGAGACAAGAAAATATTGATTCTCGAAGCTGTAATGAAATGTCACTAATTCTTCTACCCTATATTAGGCCGCCTTTATTGTCTTTGCTCCACGCATTAGAATACATAACACAAACCAAACCAGACCAACCCTAACATAGCCTACTACAACATAACTCACTTTGTTAAAAGAATCCGTGACTAAGTGGAAATTATTAAAATCAAAGTTTGAGTGTACTAAGTTAATACTGTCTAATCCCAAGTGCAGACTATCGAATTAAAAGTTCAAGTGTACCAAATGAATAGTATCTAACACAAATTGCAATTATTTATAACCCATAAATAAATACCTTGAATGTATTCTTCTTCCTGTTGTTTCTTCTAGAAATTGAATATTAAGATATACCATACCATAATCTAAATCACATGTAGGCCAAATTAAAAAATACGGTTTTTTCCATGAGACAGCTAATTGCCAATTTTCCTAATAAAATGTGTTATCATTCTATTAAACTGTTTTTTTAATGTAATTAAAATTAAAATTTTTGTTGTTATGTCCATATTATTATTACTATATCGTCGCTGTAGATATTGACTGTTCTGATTAATCAGCAAATGAAAATTTGAGCACATAGGATAAAGCCTCTAGCCTCGGTATTTTATGTTACATTGGATTTATGCCAATCAGACTCTAATCAAGTTGGTGATCAATAGAGAGGTAAAATTACTTGCCTATACATCTGTATTAATATATTTACAAATAAAATAAACCACTTTTTTCTTCCAAACTGGTATAATAAACGCACCTTCTTAGTTTTTCCATTTCCAAGAATTGATATTAAAGAATCACATTATGCACTTACCTAGTTTCTGGCAATTTTGCTACTTGCCAACTTAAGTACGGTGATGATATCAAAGGAGTTTTGGCCTATTGATGTAATTCTCGAAAAATACGAAAATAAGTTAATGATTGGATCTCATTTTAAAGGCAGTAGAGCAGGTCTCGGCCAAATGATTTAAATCAGACAAATAAATTGATCCCTTTTTGGAATATCATTTTACATTGGTTTTAGGTTTAAAAATTCTGATCCGGCCACTTGATGTAAACCACTATTATGTCGACACTCCCTACGTATAATTCCGTATCTGTAAACATGAGAATTTACACGAGTACATTTCAAATATTCATAACGCAACTCACCATATAATGTTTTCGATAAAAACGGTTTTATCACTCTCCTGAACAATTTCAAATTTGAGGGTTACATCAATTGGGCAAAACACCGTCGATATGCTCATTTCATTAGCTAAATTCATTTCACAAGAAAATTACTGCCAAAGCTCAAGGGGAAAATACATTATCAACTCACATGCCTAAGGCTTCAAATGTTAAATGGAAAACCTCGACGCTAATAATTTATAGTTAATCGGCGTATGAGCAAACAACTATATAATATATATATTTACGTTATCCTTACATTTTCCCATTAATAATGTCTTCAACTAAATTATGCTAAGTTAATCTTTCTTTACCTTTACACTTGGTCCTCGTGTAACACGATTGTATACAACACGGTTTTGATATAGCACGGTTGATGAATTGTGACATATTTTTGTACAACACAGTTTCAGCATTTTTTTACAGACATCTTATAATGAAAAGATTGAATTACAATAGATCTTGGCCCCTTATAACGAAATACGTAAAGATTTATACGCTAAAAGCAAACAATTTCTTATTATGCAATTTAAAGTCTAAATCCAAAAATACGCCAGAGTCCTCCGATAGCGAAAAAGAGTCAATCATATAGAATTTCAATTGATAGCGATGATGAATGAATGATACATTATATGTTATTAAAGTTTTTTTTCAATAAATACGTAAATGTATATTTAATCGATTGTTTATTTAAAAAAAAATAAGGATGTTAACAAACTTAGATTTTTTTTTGGAACACACCCTAATTCTGTATGAACTTCAAACCTCGTGTAACACGGATTTGTATTACACGTCTTAAGTTTCATTTAAATAAAATTTATTCTGAAAACTTAGGCTCTAGTTTATCTTGTAAAGATCAAAAAAATTATATCGCATTGATATTATAAACATTACAAAAATTGGTACACGCAGCTGTACCACTAAAAACCAAATGTATTTCGTCCATCACTTGCATTCTACCAATGCTGATTTATGATAGCGTATCATTGCACCTAAGAAAGACTGAACTTCGAGAATAAACACTTGCGTCGATTATTGGAACCGAGGTGGTTTGATTGGGAACGGATCAGGCTGGGTGACGTCTTGCGGGGGCCTCCGGTTTGCTTCTTCTTCCGAACAATGGTATTCCAGAGTGCTTGACTCATAAAAGGTTTTCATTTATCTAGAGAGATTGGTTCTCTGCACACTTAATCAAGTCTTGGGCAGTTGCTACAAAGACACTTATAATTAAGGGAGAAAAAACTGTAGATACGCTTAACGTTTGTTACGCCACTGGATACTGCCGTATAAAATTAACGGATGGGAAAGCAGTGGTGGGTGGAGGAGGGCAAGTTAGTGCTTGACGACCGGAGCAGTCTCACACAACGTGATTAACGCCCTGATAGTTGTGTCCACAAGTGCAATCCGGCCTTTCGACCAACATTCCAATGAATGCCGAATGAGCAGAGCTGTTTGCTGTGGTCCGTCCTCGTACGCGATCAATAAGCTACGCTGACTTGATCTCAACCAAGGCCAACTTTGAGGCATTCGATAAATCTGCGACATCATATGGAGAGCCGGATATTCTCGATGCCTCTTTAGATTCAACGCGGAGTAGATTGAACTCTAACGCTACGACGGATTCGGTATACGGATACACAGGATACTTAATATCGCTTAAATTAAGTGGCTGAGTAGGTAATATTTTTTTTTTTTTCTCTTAATCTTTTCTTTTCTTAATCACAATAATGAGTCGTTAAAAGAACGGTCCCGTACAGCTCTTCATCTGGCCAAGAACATGAGGGGGGGGGAATTTGTTTCTTTTCTTGACCATTATTGCGTTATGGAAGGCGGCCGTGAAACTACGGCTGCATAGACATAACGGGTGCAAGTGAGTCAACAAACTTACCCATAAGATGTACTCGGTGGAACTGAAAGATGCTGGAATGAGAATCACGGGTAGAAATAAAGCGATCAGTGCGTGGCAGGGAATCCATATTTTCTACATAGAAAGTAGATATTGTCCAACTAGAAGAGGAAAAAGAAATACCGGTATAAATGTCTCGTTATTAATGGTATAGCAATCCCTATTCAAGGCGTAGTGGCTCAATAAAATCCTTCCATTTACGTCCTGTTATCCACTCTGGTTTAAAAAAAGTAGCGCAGAAACGCCGTTTGTTTCAACCCATTTAATTCGTTGAACGATTTGATAATTTCGATAACGAAAAATGGCGATAGGAGAGAAAACTTCGCGTAAAAAATGATGTATCTATTTCATCCGCTTCGATAAATGAGCGTAACAAGCGCACAAAAGGCCCATTACGTTTCAGATTACGGACAGGTGTTCAATAGACGAAGATTAATTATCCAAAATACAACAATCGCAGTGTTCTTTGATGGTAGACTGCCATTCATTCCCTCAGTTATGCGAACTGAATGATCTGGAATGAAAAACGATTTTATTTTTCGGCTTAACAAATCGGCCACAATCAATTTCATTCAGTAATAGCAAAGTTATAACAAATGGTGTTACGGAAATATTGACTCATCATAATAAGTCGATTTTTAAATAAAATATCAGGAAACGGATTATAATGGAATAACCAGGTTTTTTTTTTTGGCCAGTATAAAATTCATTGTTTATTTTATCCATTCTTCCCAGGACAGAGGTTAAAAACCTGTAGCGTCTTAGGGATATATACATCTTTTACAAAATAATGTTGATATATCATGGGCTAGCTACTTAATTGTTAACAGAAATTTTGTTATTTTTCACTAGAGCACTTTAAAGTTTTGGAACATGGTAGTTTTATGAGCTTACATTCTTGTAAACTCTAAATTTAAGGTCATATTTGTTTTATCAACAATTGCCACATAATTGAAAAGAATATGGAAATTATTGATAGAACAAAAATTATCTTTAAATTAGAGTTTACAAAAATGCAAACTCATGAAACTACTATCACGCTCGATATTCTTTTATTTTCACCATCCCGAAATCCAAATCGAATAATTTTGTTTTTCCGTCTGGATGGCTGGCGAAAATTTTCTTTCCCACCCCACATTCTTTAGGTTATCTTTGCTGTATATTCCATACATAAAATAAATAAATACAAATCGAGATTGCCGCATAAGTGGATTAGTATAACCATAAATAAACGTACGGAAGTATTGCCCAGTGAAAGAAAACTATAGACATTGTCGTCCATATTTCGACTCTCTTGAAACCTGAAGACCGCTTCCGTACTAAAAGCGTATTATTTAAGTAAACAACACTGAAATTTTCAAGAATATTAACATACATTCTCTCTATTGCTATGTACGTGGCCGATTTCATAACTTTTTTCTTCAATTATATCAGACGTCAGCTGTAGGGGCGATTCGTTTAATCAATCCGTTGCCTAGAGAGGTGATAAACTTTGTCTTTTAAATCTTTAATGATTTTGTGTTACTTTGAAATAATGGTTAATATATTTGTGTCTTTCGAAGAAGTTACAAAACTGGATGGCGACATTACTCTGTTTTTTTTTCTTCAAAAAAATCAAACTATCACTAAAATGCGATCATATGTTCTCAGAATTTTGACAAAATACATCAAAAAATAAAAGTAAGGTCGTATAAAAAAACTACAGTCTTCATAAAAAAAGGTTTTGTATATCTGTAATAATATACAACATAGGATAGATCCGATTTATTAGATTCCCAATGTACAATACATTTGAGAATATGAAACTCGTTGCCCTTCAAGGTCCAAGTCCAATATATTTTTTTGATTATATTGCATCGCATAAAATAAACATCGCTGAAATACTCGCATCTTACGTGCCTTGACAAGAAGATAGAACAGATAGAGGACGGTAGTTTCATTTCGGATTTCATTAGTATTAAAGTTTTTTTCCGTATCATCGTACAAACAAGACAAACGAATGAAATTCATTTTATTTAAATATATATATAGTTTAAGACATCGACTGAGGGTGCTTCATGGAATTTCAATATCAAATTTTTACTATTGAGTCAGTTTGAGTCCATTCGTGCGCTCGAATGCCTGAAGATGCCGAAAGGCGAAACCCGGGTCGTTAGTGACAAAATACATGGAAGTGTACACAATTTAAATAATAAAAAATAAAAAATTATAAATACATATATAATATATCATCGGCGTGCTGTGGAATTATCACTATCTTTATCGCACAACCTAATTTGGATATGAGCAAGAAGGATACAAGAGCATGCGCCGCATGCCCTTTCATCTCGCTTGCACCTTCACTTTTCATCTGATTGAGCGAGAAAGAGATAAAACCACAGCACGCGTCTGATATATATATATAGTTATATGCGCAATTATTTTTTTTGTACTTATATTTACCTAGTAAAACTATATAGATCCTGCCAAGCGGACTCTTTATTTCTTGGTTGTTTTTATTTCTATATCGGGCACAGACCACAGACTAAATCTTTAGGCATATCCCTTTCCGCATATGTATTCTAGCTAAGTACTGTATTAACTAATACGAACTGAATGCTGTGAATGGAGATAACGATTGAAAAAATCCCCTCACGATTACTGATTGTGGGTGCTCAGTGAATAATAGTGCTTAATTCCTGTCAAGAATTGTTCGTAATATGATATTAAACATAATAAATATAAGTCGCAGTGGGTCGTGAGATTACGACGGTATATATATATGTATATATATGACGCATTTTAAATAGAGAGTCGGAGTGTGACATGCAGATTGTGTTGCACATCCCTGATTTTAAGAAAAAAAAGATTATACAGGAATCGTTCGAATAACGAAGTCTAAAACAGCATATTTTGACAATAAATAATTATCGAAGTTTGCATTAGTGTTTTATATAATTTCTAGACTCCATAAATTTTTTTCTTCAATTGGCCGCTACTAAGATGAATGAACGAATTGCCTTAAATATAATATCTGCCCATATATACAATATATTATGATGTGAGAGAGGTTCTTAAATAGTGCGATGATTTGTGACGAAGGGGTTAGGGAGAGTTACATAAAATGTGACGTCACAAATTTAACAAAATTGATATTGTATTTACTATTTCTCTGATAAAGAAACTATGAGAACGTTATGTATTATTTATTTTTCGAAATTTGAAGAGTTCATAAATACTAAATAATATTTACATAGTGCTGAATACTGTATGACAATGGAGAAAGAGTGAGGGGCTAAAAACAATTATTCACAACCCCACTAAAACTAAAGTTGATTTATTATTTTTGCAGTCTATGAGATTTTAAAATTAATGTATTCTTAGATATTCATATTTCTCCACATTACCTCATATAAGTACTGCCAAAAAGAGAGACAATTATTTATTCATAAAGACCTGGTTTTGATTGTAATATATTAAAGACAAGCCTGTGTTTCTTTTTTGTGTCATTATCTTCATTTCATAAACAAAACTCTCATTTAAACAGTATGAAAGGGAACTACAATATTTAATGGAACACAATTTATACTCGTGTATACTTTTTCTGTGGCGAAATATAATTTGGAATCATTCAATCACTCACGTGCCAAATGTTGACCGCTACTGAATTTTAAAATTACCAGATTAACAATAGCCGGATATATTCACAATGGACGCTCACGATTCACCCTGTACCGCCGCGCATTTGCAATAAATTTATTAGGCAACAATGTTAGGGGAGGCCTAAATTAATGCGATTATCAAATTGCTTGAAAACCGCTAACAAACTAACTAACAAACTATAACTGTTTGAGAACTTTTAACAAGATCTCCCTTTGTCTATAAAACTATTATTTAGTATTTCAGTGCTGTGCTTCCAACCCAAGGAAGTTTTAATTTTATTATCTTTTAATAGTGTGATAATAATTAATAAGTAAATATAGTGTTTTTCTAATTATAATCGACATCATTTTAATTCATTATTAACTTATTTAATTAAAGACGATAAATTTAGTTTAAATGTCAATCTTAAGCGGAAATTCATCATTTTTATAACAAAAAAATTGGGAAAGAAAAAGGCATCTACGGGGAGTTCTCGACTTACGACCAAAAATCAAAAAAAAGAGATTTTTTAATGGAAATATTCTTGGGTATAAACGATCCACAACTCGAAACATCCAAAAGCCTTCAAAGAAATCAATACTAATATGTTACTATTACATTACCGCTCAAACAGAAGTAAAACAATATTGTAAACAGAAAGGAATTTCATCGCAATTGTTGCAGTCATAACCTTACTAAACTGTGTTTTATTCTCTGCTTAATTTATTAAAAACAGAGGATCGACAGACCAATTTGCGATAATTGTCGTTTGACAGCTACAATATAATATATGAAAAAAGGGCGCTCTGATGTGTTAAAATGTATGTGTATCATTATTGGTTGCAGCTGCTTTATTTCCACAAATTAAAGTGACGCCTTTGAAACTGACCGGAACCGAACAATATTTAATTTTAATATATTGTACAGAATTCGACTTGCGATCAAAGTTCAGTAACGTATCTCAGTCGTAAGTCGAGGACAACCTGTATTACCTTTATCTTCAAATGGTAAATTGTACCCGCTACCAACCGATAAGGATTATCCTATGATTTTGGGCGTATCGCCGTAGCGGTAAGCGCTTCCATTTATTTCTCATGAGACACAATCACCCCACATCAGACTTGGTTGATGTACACTAAAGTTTTGCTTGACTCTTTATAGATCTACTCACTCTCAATATGACTTCATTTCTTTCACTATCTATTTCTGCATGGGATTATCCCACAGGATGGGAACAACATCATTTACTTTATTGTAATATTTATTTAACCGGTCAAGCCAAAAGAGTTTGGCGGTAAACTGGCAATGCCCATTTATGAAATTTTGTATTCGCCTTTTTTGCTACCAAATATCACCGTACTAAATGATGCGATTTAACCCTGTGACATTTCTCCCATTTGCATGCCGGCATATCAACCAACGATATCCATATGAATTCGTGATATCGCATAATCGATTTCGGAATTGAATTAATTTGCGAAATTTAGTATTCCCGGAATTAAAAATCAAACATGTTGCAAACCCTGAATATAATTGATTGTACAAGTACTAAATGAATTAAAATCAGACTGCGACAGCACAGGGACAAAATAAAATACTATCGAAAATTCTGCACGAAAAGAGTATTACATTTTTAAGAATAATTTGCCAAATAAATTTACTGTTCCCGAGCATATTTCTACTCGGGAATAGTAAACAGTGCTGATGTATTTACGTCAGCGCTGTTCAGCCAATCGGAGTAATAATAATCATTATTATATAGTGTAACAGTATTACTTGTTTTGATTTATCCGTCTGTACTTTTGCCTGTGACGCAAAGCACGTTCTCTCTCTCTCTCTCTCTGCCAAGCATTTGCATTGAGTGTAGTTTAAAGGTGGCACTGCCATCTGGTAATTTTTATATCTTGTATTGTAATTATAAAAATTACTTAATTAATTATAAAATCTTACTGCGATGTAAAAATGTATCTTAATATCATTCAGAAAATTTCCAATATATTGTAATATTTTTTCTTCGTATACCCACTCGTTTTGTCGCTGAGCTGTCGATGCTCTTGGTTGCAGTGAACACTTTCATATATTACTGATTATTCAATTGATTTATAGATTTGTGTTGTAATGCACGGTTGTCTTTCCCATCCATCCTATCTTAAGGTAAAGCTTAAGGAGAGTGATTAGCTAACTACAAGTCCTGTCTTAACTACATGCTTCTTTCTTACCAACTCCAAAGAGAAGATCTGCAGATGTCTACTAGCAGTACTCATTTTACAAATTCTGTAAAGATGCTCCTCATTGATACAAGAATGTGAAATAAAAGAGTTGAAAAAATGACAACTATAGTTAGGTCGAAATAAATATATATCTATTTCAAATTTCAAATCACTCCAGATAAAATCATTCGAGGAAAGAGAACATCACAACCGGAACATGGAACCGTCCAAGTCCATCTTACGGTTATGCACCAGACCGCGGTACATAAGCAAATTATTACATAGATATCTTTACTAAAAGAACTTTAATCACATGTCCAGACTATTATTATCTTTGGAATATGTACTTCATTCCAATGAGACAATCACCTACAAATTTACTGCCCAACCTGTTTGAACTAAATTCAAGCAATAATTTCATAAAATTCTCCAAGGGAGTTCTCCCTTTCACCAATAATTATTAATGAAGTGACGAGTCCTTCCCGATAAAATCTTCCTAATTAAAAAATAATTTAAGACATCGACTGAGGGTGCTTGATGGAATTTCAATATCAAATTTTGGATTATTGAGATTTTGTACACTTCCATGTATTTTGTCACTAACGACCCGGGTTTCGCCTTTCGGCATCTTCAGGCATTCGAGCACACGAATGGACTCGAACTGACTGACTGTCACTGACAAAATCTCTATAATCCAAATTTAAAAAATAATTAATATGATATCACTCGACAAACAGCAATATATTTTAATATGAATTTGATCTAAGGACAAGCAAAACGGGTATCACACATAATTTATCAATTTTGGATATATATATCAATGGGCCTGTAGCCAAGTTGCGGAGTTCACATGTTAAAATCCCAGCACCCTACAGTTTTATAAATTCATTTTTCGAACGATTTATGGATTAATGTTCGAGGCATGGATGCCTAAATTCTCTCTTGCCCATCCAATCCTAAAAACGGAGCACAGTGAGAGTGATTAGCCAATCACTATCCCTGTCCAAACACTATCCTTCTATCCTAATTCTCTCAGAAAAGGGTAAAGACGGAGAGACTGAGTAACATAAGTTCTCATGGAACTGCTGTTAAGATAAAGTTCATTCGCAGTCCATGTGCTCCACATTGGTTACGAAAATATGATTTGATATAATACAAGAATCATAATTTCGTGAAGAAAACATGTGTTACTTTATTTACGCTCTGTGACACTACTAGATCAACATTGATGAAATCAAAAACAATATTTTCGACTTTTTTTCCGGAATGACGACTGTGAACCTACTGTATTCCATTGATTCTTAGGGGCATGTTTTTTTCTGAATGTGTCTGTGGATTCTAGGTGCAAAGGGTTAACATTTCAGTTGTCTGATGAAAGACATTAATAGTTCATATGCGGTTTTCACTGCTTTAGATGTCAGTATATTGGATTATTTAATTTTAGTTGACTGGTTAAAACCTTCCGTCACATTTACCTGAAATAGATTTTCATTCCCAGGTAAAGATAGGAGTAGAATTGATAATAGGTTTTTAAGTAAAGTGTGGGTGGTTTTTATCCGCGTGTTGTGTTCGTCATACGGGCATGAAGGTTTAAGAAATTCGTAGTGAAACAACACAATAGATTTACATTTCTGATTTATTATATAAAATATTTCGTATAAATACATTTAACAATTAATATTACGTCATTACACTCTTAATAATTCTATCACAAGATGTGAAAGTATATAAAAAGACATGGACAGGGAAAAAAAATAATTACCCCGCCCATCATAAACTATCGCAATGAATATAATCTGCTCTTTCCTTTTAAACAAGAAATATTACTATTATGTAAGGCAATATTCACAATCTCGTAAATTAAATGTTTTGCACAAGCCAGGGTTAAATGGTATACCTATATTTATGATTATTTGATCATTCTCTGGCCTAAATATTACGAGATGTTAGAATGTGAGATGTATCTATGTCAACTGTAACACGTTATTTAATTTTTAGTGTCGATGGTATACGATTTGTTTATAAAATGTGCGAATGAAATAAAAAATATAATAAAACTTCTCACTGTGGATGATATAATAGAAAAATACACGGAATGTAATATTGTATTATAATTTAACAATATCTTATAGGATCTCGAAAAATAATTTATTTACATATATAAACATTTTATTTCCAATCGAGTCATGCATGATATTTGTATAATTTAAAATAACTTTAATAAAAATAGTTGTTATTTTTACTTCAGTCTTTCGTCTGCGTTCTACTAAATTGCATTCTTCGTTGATCATCATTAATTTACATTCAATTATAAATCGAATAAAGTACATCTAACTGTAATACTAAAATGAAAACAAAATTAAATAAATTATTACATTCTTTGAATGGTAAATTATTTGTAGGATGAGCTTAACAAGGTTCCGTTGAAGAAATAATAAAAGACTTTAAACGAGTCCATGTTTTTAGAAGTTAAGAAGATAATTTCTCATATTTTAAGCCTCAAATATTGAATAAGTAAAAATAGAATGCCATAAATAAGAAACAAACACGTTAAACAAGAAACATAAAAGAAGTTTTCAAATATTCAAAAATTATCACACATGACTGAATTAAAATGAATAAAAAACCACATTACGTTAAAATTATGATTTTTATAATAGCACTCTACGGAGATCTTTAATAATAAAGTACAAATATACTGGTATATATAAAATATATATTTTTTCCCTAACACATTCAGATGTAGACAAAATATTCTTTATTATTCAGTACGTTTTTCGACATAATTGATCAGCTTTGTGATATTCTAATAGCTAAATACAAATTCAATAATAGTATCAAGGACCATAGTATAATATTATCAAACCGGAGGAAAATAGTAAATCCATTCAATAATGTAGTGTTCAATTATTAGCAATCGATTAAGGCAGTAGATGTGTTTCTTTAAATATCGATGGGATTTGTTTGTGTACTACAAAGGAACGAAGTCTGAAATATGATAGTTTATGAATTGACAAGTATGCCATGAATTAACTTTGTAATAAAAGAAAATATGTAAAAAGGCAATTCGAAGTAAAAATATTAAATACAAATATGACAATGATTCATTTAAAAATATAAATTTACTGATATATACTGAACTTACTTAACGTATATGTTATAAGATGAAATAGTAATGGAAAATTGACAAGACACCAGATGTAAAAAATAAGAAACATGATAAAATATGCACTGCCATCTATGTTTCATGTAGATGAACTATTGTATTCTAAATTTCAAAGCTTTATTGTTTTGTTTTAAGACAAATATTTTGGCTGTTTTTAAAATGTGTTTTGGGATAATAAAGATCATTTTGATTACTATGGAAGATAATTCAGTACATTTGACAATGATTACATTTAATATTCCAAAAAATGAGGAGAAACATCGATGTTTTGCGAAATAAGGTGTGTTTCAAACTTCCATAAAAGCCAGAAGAACTGTAACTATATATTTTATTTATTTCATAATGTTAAATTCCGAAAAGTGTTAGTTAATTAATTTCAGACTTTTTGTATTATTGCGATTAAATTGAGAGAATGTTCATCAAAAACTTAGTTACTTAGAGAAGGCCGTAAAGGAACCGAACCCTCGACCCAAAAGTTAGGTCGCTGCATCATTGTCTGCCAGAGGGAGACTTCTTTTCCGACACTGTCCATCCATTGCACTTGAGCACCCATGTATGTTCCTGTAAAAAAACCATATTGTTGATAATTCTCTTCATACTGCAATGTTTGTTTCAAAAATTATGGGATAATATTGACTATTGTTATCAGTATCAATTAAAATCATCTTCTTAATATTGTCTTGCTGTATAGTTATCATCTGATTTCATGAACAGGTTAGCAAGTGAAAGAAAGAACACTTTATACCAATGGCATAATTGTAGTGAATACACACCTGTCACAATCTTATACCAAACAGTAAGCAAGTGAATACGTTGAAAGGAACAATTACGTATTTTGTATTATACATTAAAAATTAAGAAACTGTAATTTATGTTTTATTCTCACCTGTACCGACTGAGAATCTAACCCCGCCCATGAAATCATTCGAGCTTAACCTATCTCTGTCCCACACGCTTAGTTCCAAAGCTCTCTGCTGCAGATCTGCTAATGAGACCGAACGGTAAAGGAAACAGTGTTCCCACCGAGGAGAGAGCGTTCTTCTGGCCACCGGCGTCTTCTGTTTAACACTGCGACCCCTCTCAGGAAGAAGGTAGCTGAGAAAAAGAAAAATATTATATTAGTCTGCATATCCATAGCAATAATTTAAAATTTGAAGCTATCAAAAGGTTTAAAATGAGATCGTTTTTAATAATGGCTTTATTTTTAATTTCTTTTGTTCCTCTTACTGCCAAATAATATCAGCAAGCCTATACATTACAAAAACATGTATTTGTGATGTCTACCATGTACTCATTAGGACTGTGATGTTGGTTTTTATCACAGTCTAGGCCAAGCATGTTGGAGTTTATTTGCACATCGGTCTATATAAGCTAATTTACATTGAAAGTGAATTTTTTTTAACGAGGGTCTTCTTGTGGGCTGCCAACTTATTTTCGGAGGAACCCTTATTTGGCATGCCCGGTTCTGGAGCTTTGAGAATTCAACACTTTGCGCATTGATTGTTACCATTTTTTCTTTACTACTATTAATTGAGTCGATGACTTAAAGTTGTGTCCTATACAGCGTGTTTTGGAGAGTGAACTTATGATTAAGACTATAATAATTTTTTGATATTTAATATAATTTGTGAAGTTATGTTTTCATTACTGCAAGTTCTTCACTTAATCTGTAATGACATGGTTGGTATGGAAACGGATAGCTGTGTTATCCACAAAAGTGTAAAGCAGCTTAAATACTGCTGTATTTTATAATGACTGACTGCCTACTTAAATCTAAGTCATGCAATTTGAAAGACAATGAATTGTAAACAAGCTTCACGCTCATTCATAGATGATTATATTAGATACATTGTAAAGTTCTTTCGGTGTAAAAAAAAATAGCTTGTTATTCAGAATTATTATATTTCATGGTTCAACAGATTGTTATGTTATCAATTATTGCGATGGAAGTTTAAAAATGAGAGTTGAAGAGATATCTTAACTATAAGCGATTCATAAGTCGACTGGTTTAATTCAAAACAAAGCTAAGCTTATCGTGAAGATAATAAACAAGTTTAGCAATGCAATTCTTAGGTTACAGAGCGGTAGTCAAAAGAACTGGAGAAAGACACCGAGCGTTAACATTGAATATTTAGATTGGTCGCAAAGAATCAGAATCTGCCATTTAAAGGTGTCCCCACAAAGTCCAACTGCTTTTACAGTTAGTGTCCAGGACTAAAACCCATACACTTCAACGGTGTGCATCGCTGTTTAATAGAGCTAGACCTTGGTTTTTCTACGTACACTTCTACTGAATACATACCTTTTACAGAAGACATCACTTTGTCCGTTAGGTTTGGTGGCACAGAGATTTTTGGCTTCTTTCACGAGAACGTGTAAAGTTCCTTTCACTCTATTGCTCTGAACGGATGACATGTTTGTATATTCAGGAATTTCAAACTTCAATCCGACTATAAGATCTCCTTTGCTGCCCTGCTGCTCTTCGAATTGCTCCGTCTGAAACAATTGAATAAAAACCTGTCATTTATAATATGCATATGAAAGCCTCAAAACCTGCTGATAGGACACTAATATTTCTTATTACGGGGGCCATAGAGATAGGAGTTGCAGTCATTTAATGAGAACATTGGTCATAATTAAAAGCCGACTATTTTGCATAATTTATTTGTTTTTTAGTAGAAGCATACATTAATTCACACCTATATCTACAAAATTATCTTCAAATCTCTAATTATCAGAAAATGGTGGAGATGCCCAAAATAGTTTGAAGCTATTAGATGATTTAAAAAGACAAAATTGAAATAAGCAAAACTTTTGCTTTTTTTTAAATTATACAACTACTAGACAGGATTAATGGGTCACTTAGGCATGCAATGAACACTCAATTGCCCTGTTTGATTCGTTAATTCAATATGTATATCTTGTGAAACAAAAACGAAACAACTCTGGATTTCTTTTCTTGGAAGTCTTTTCTTTTCTCACTCTGCCTGCTGTTGACAAAACTGTGTCAGAGTGGAAAAACCAAATGATCATTTTTAATTGGAGTCCCCCCTGAGACATTTGCTTTCTCACTCTGCCTGCTATAGACAAAGCAGTATTAGAGTGGGTAAGACAGAAATCTAGATTGACTTTCGTTCACTACAAAGAGTAGGTTGTTAAGATTACAATGCAAAAAGGAAAATAACTATTGTTTATTTAACCTACCCTTTCTTGCAGGTTATACCACTTAGGTGTCGGATCATCGAACACTTTGTCTTCAAGTGATAGAATCACTTCACCGAGGAAGTCATTCCTTCCAAACATGTCTGCATGCCACACGCTGAGCCAAACGGATCGGCCGCCCAGTCCATGAAGAGGCTGAACGAACCTGAGAGTCTCGTCAAACACAGGTCGTAGAGTGTGTTTCCGTACTTTGGTCTTGCGCTTGCCACTTTTGGATTTATCCGGCAGAAGATACACCTGAAAATATTTAAAAGATCATGTTAATACCATCAGAGCCCTACTTTATGGCATCTTTTAAATACTCGTATTAACCTTTTTTATGCCAGATACAAGATTTCTTGGACAACTAGTCCATGATTGGAGATATCTAGTACCGACTTCGAGGTTGTATATTGTGTCAAAATGCGATAAGTCCAATTTTATAATTTAGTACACATACCGACATCAGTGTTAACCTTCATATAACACATAATTTAGATTTAAGCTATTTTGTATAAACAAAATTATAGATAAAGGTTTCACTAAGTTGCCACAGTTATCACTGAAGCTGGCATAATTATGCCTTGATTCAACTGTACATCGGGCGTTACTTTGTTTATAATATCGGAGAGTAGTTTAGTACTGCAGAAGTAGAATTTAATATGAAGTATACTAACCTTAACATAGGGATCTGATCTTTGTCGTTTGGCATCCACGGGTGCCAAGTCCCGGCATTGTTTCACATTGATCTCGAGAGCTCCCATCTTGTAGTTATAGAGAAGACCAAACTCGACCTGGCCCTTAACAGTCACAGTGCCATAATTACCGTCACCTGCTCCGGAATAAACACTGGCCATGGATTCAGAACGAGTCTGAAACAATAGAACAAAAAAAATTTAGAAATATAGACATAAATATTATGTACAAACATTTGTGCAAAGTAAAGAATACAATATTTTTAGTTGCTATCATCAGTATATCACTGATGTTATCATTGGTGATATACTGATGCCACGGGATATCAACGGCGGGGAAAAAACCAGGATAAAACCTGGAAAATTGGGGAAATTGGGAATAAACTGTTAAATATGATATTTTACATTCTTTTTTCAATATATTGAGTCCAGGTGCACATATAAAAATGTGTTTAACATCGAGTTTAACTTCATAGATAAAACTAGGAGGTTTGGATTTGCTTCAAGTATACATATATGTCATACATGAACCAATATTGGATAAAGTTCCTTACTTCCATCTATATCATCGAACTAATAAATCACCATAACCTCAAATTTGGGGATACAATGTTGGCATATGTCACAATGCCACGGCTTTTAAAATAAGTGTTACCTAACGCTTAAAATGTCGGTGTCCGTGGCGCAGTTGGTAGCGTCGCTAGCTACGGTTACGGATGTCTCGGGTTCAATTCCCAGTGCGGACGGTTTTCATAGATTGACCTTTCAATCGCTTTATGGATTTCTGTTCATAGTCTAAGTCCTCCCATCCACCCATCCCATCCCAACGGGGCGTAGCGGGACCGATAAGCTAACCACTAGTCCTGTCTTAGCCCTATCCTTCTATCCCTACTCTCTTCTGCAGACTGAGTAGCAAGCAGTTCTCGTAGAACAATTCTGTGAAGATACCTCCACTAGCAGACCATATGCTCCACATTCGGGGCGGACATGGGGGAAAAAAATGATACACAGTTATCATTAATTTTTTTTCCCATTTTTTCCCAATTTTGCAGGTTTATTCCCGGTAAAAACCCAGTTTTTTCCCGGCCTCACATCACAAGTAAAATAATTTCAATAATAGAACGTTAGATAAGACAAACCTGCAGGCCACTCCTATTGTGGTGCAAAGCAACCATTCTGTCAATGTCGTCATCAGGGTCCCTGGATTGAAGTGGAGACATTGTCGAGTGAGGTGACATCGGCGACAGTGGGGTGTGAGGTGGGGTTGGTGAAGCGGTCCTCCGTGGAACTCGGGGTGGGGTCCCGCCTGATTCCAATGGGCATCCTTCATCTGAAAAAGACAAAATATAATACGTGAGTAAAAGTTTCTTTTGGCTAGTGTCAAAGGTTCAGAAAATATAGACTTTTTAAAATGATGCTGATTTCAAAGAACTGGTATTATGCAATCACTTAACCCTTCACCTGCTATTCATTGGTTTCAAAGATTGAATAGAGTTGATTTTTCCGACTATTATTATGAAGCATATAAGAACACCAAATATCAAAAACAACATCAATTTCTCAAGAATCAAGTATGCTATAATATATAAAATGAGAGTTAGGTATTCAAATATACATTAAATATGTTTATCTTTTCCACACAAAAATATTGATAAATGGTTCTTATCAAAGTTATAAATTCACTACTACCAGATGCTTGCATTTTACCAATAGGAAACAATTTGGCACCATTTCCAACATTTAATTAAATGCTTTGCAAAATCACATGGTGTGTCAAAAATGCGGATACATAAAATATTATTAAGGGGTATGATATATTAAAATTAAAATATATCAATCATAAATGATGTCACACGATTTTGGATATTTTAAATACCTTTCCCAAATATTACAATTTGTCTTTAACCCCTCTGGCTTTATGTCACATTTAATTTTATAATGTGAAATATTTTCTCAGAAAAAATGAAAAAAAAAAAATGTTGGACATTTGCTATGGTTAGTTCTGTAAAAAAGTCTCTAATTGTGTTTAATGCTTTGCAAAATCACATGGTGTGTCAAAAATGCGGATACATAAAATATTATTAAGGGGTATGATATATTAAAATATATCAATCATAAATGATGTCACACGATTTTGGATATTTTAAATACCTTTCCCGAATATTACAATTTGTCTTTAACCCCCTCTGGCTTTATGTCACATTTAATTTTATAATGTGAAATATTTTCTCAGAAAAAATGAAAAAAAAAAAATGTTGGACATTTGCTATGGTTAGTTCTGTAAAAAAGTCTCTAATTGTGTACATTAGCTTATTTGTTTTAGGCTCGCATTTTTCTGGTCAGAATTTATATTAAATGGTCATAATGTATCGGTCAGAATTACAGAGGACAGAATAAATCATGTATGGTCAGTATTTCTAAGATAACCTAACCAGGCCAGATAACCTATTCAGACCAAAAATTGGATTTTATTCCGACCATTTAATTTTTTGTCTTTGTTTTATGCACTTTATATCACTAGCCTCCTATAAATAAATAAATCATGGAAATCTTGACGACGTAAATTTTTAACCAAAAAAACCTCGATACGATTTTTAAAAAATCTAGTTCTAGCAATGATGAATCACCATGTACAAAACCTGATAAAAAATAAGTATAGCCAACTAATTGCCTAATCATTAGCCAGTTTGGTCAAACAAATAGCTGATAAAAATCTGGTCCACTAGCAGACCGCAATTAGTGTGATTTATATTATTATATGATATTTCGAACTGTTTCAATCGTGAAATGATTTTCACTTTGATAGGTCTACCATTTGAAAATTTGGCTCAATTACATTTCTTTTTAAGCGAGAAATCGACACGATTAATTATTGGTAAAATTATCTGTACGCAAAGTATGTTAATTAACAACTCACAAAAGAAATTATCATAAAAACCAAATGATTTTTTCTTAATTGTTAAGTATTCAACGTCTGTGCCTCGATGTACACGGTCATATTTTTACACGGTTTCGATTAGTTTTAACGCGGTTTTAAACAACTAATTTTTTTTATCACTCGTATGAAGATGAATGAAATTAATTAATCTAACGAGATTGTCGGGTCTGTGGTGCAGCGGTCAACATCGTTGGCTTCGGTTATGTATGTCACGGGTGCAAATCCCGGTACGGATAGTTTCGTAAATTGATTTTTCAATCGATTTTGGATTTCTATTCGTAGGCATAGATGTCTAAAATTCCCATCCGATTCTATTATTCTAAGCAATTCTCAGTTCAGTTCTGTAGACGCTGCAAATTTACGAAAGAGTTTTTTTGTGTGTCAGGTCAGCAATATGACGACTAAAGCGGAATACAGATAGCGACGATGACACAAGTGAACCATCAAGAAAAGGACCATCATACCGACATCGCCCGTCGAACTAAAGGCATCAAGCATAAAACAATTGGAATTATATTCCTAAACTTCTGTTGAGACACGTCCATTAGGAGTCCATATGCTCCACTTTGGGAGCGGACATGGTAAAAACAATCTAAAAAAGATAAAATTCTTTATTAATTTTACTTCAAAGTTATTTGGTATGTACTACTTCTACATGTTTATAATAACCGGTTTTGCTCATCACGAACATTATCAACTGATGACAAATATAATAATGCCTTTTCACCAAGAATTGACGGTTAATACCTTAGAAGTGGTTATCTGGTATTTATTAAATGACGGATTTTTTTAAATACGACATACCGTCAGATGCATATTCGTCCACTTTAATGTGCGGAATATCACGATTCTTCCTCCCTAAAGTGCCATCATTGGCAAACTCCAACTTCTGCAGAAAGAGATCTCTGCACGTCAAAACCTCACTGACAAACTTCGCTGTCTTCTCTCCGGAACGAAGAGTCGACACCTTGGAGCCACTGTCTTTTGGTGTGCCGAAACTTTTATCAGTATATCTTGAGGCGCCATCAAATGAGTTTCCGAGACCGCTCTCGACATCTCGCTCTCTTTTCACCAGAGCAAATTCTGCATCCACATCTTCGTCTGATGCATCTTCATCGTCTTTATAGCAACATCTGCAGCAACACCAAAATGATTTCCTGCGGCGCGGATTCCTGTTTTTCGTCAACGTGATCGGAGAGAAGATTGGTGTTGACGGTTTAAGGTTTTCATTGGAGATTGCAGCTTCCGTAGAGCTTGGGTCATCGCTGAAGGTAGAGTATTTTGAGGCGTCCGCGTTAGGGCGATAGCTCGGAAGTTTTGGCATCTTCCCAAATAGTTTTTTTAACGATAATTATTAATTAGATTATTTTCATTTTATTTCAAATATTTTGACCACACTAAACTTCAATTGAATAAATTGTACACTACTTGGTAGAACTCTAACATAATTATAACAAGGTGTTAAGTAGTAAACTATTCAGTTCACCAAAATTTACATTATATAGTTAAAAGCTGTTTCATTTGCTGAAATATCTATTAACTACCTAATAAAATTTTGTCGAAATAAATACTTTGATATTGTATACTATTATAATGGGTAACTCAATCAATAAATATTAAACTTTGCAATTTTTTTCGACTTACTAAAAGCTTCAAATTTGTTATTTAAATAATTTGCATCTGTGCACACGACATAATAATTATGACAAATAAAATATATTTTAGTGTTATTTTATTCATGATAATACATAAATAGTTGCATTAAATTTACGATAAATAAATTTACATTATTTAATGCTTTTAAAAAATATATAATATATTTTTAAGTACCTCTGTGCAATAAGCGATACCGTGGATTCGATTTCTTTTTGTTATTCTGCCACAATTTTAATAGTTTTACTTTAAATAAAGTATTGAAATGAGACTGTTATGCGAAATTTATTGTATTATAAAATAATTTTCTAGAAAGCTTTGTTCTTGTACGAATTTATTCATTGATCGAATATGCTTATTAGCAATTGCCGTGTTTACGAATTTTTATTTTGCCGTAAATATTAAACGGCTCCAAAAAAAGTCATTTATGAATATTACTAATACACAATCTAAATGCATCAAAATTTTCTTAAATCAAACTTGTTGCAAAGGCTGAGCGCGTGCAAGAAGATGATTTATTAAAAGAGAAAGGTATTTTTTTTTACTTCAGCGCGCGACTATCTGGAGAAAACGATTAGAAATTAGTGGTTCTCTAACTTGGAGACGTTCTGAACCTAAAAAAACACGTCAAATCGAGAAAAAAGGTTGTAACATATACCAATTTTGATATCAGCGAATACAGTCGTAAGAAACTGAATTTTTGAAGAAATTGAAAGTTACTATCTGCCCAGTTTTGGTAGCTATTCTATGAGAGAAAATATGATACCATTTGGAAATTGAAAAATAAAAACTTAGCCATCAATCTGTTATCCATTTTTTAATCTTAATTAATTATATTCTGAAGTGAAAAAAAAGAGCATATTTGAATCATTTAACCGATGTTCATTTGTTCTCAATTTTTTATCTACCTTCGTCATCGAATTTCTTTGTTTCGAACTCAAATGAGCTCAACCTCTCTGAGAAAACTAAAAAAATATAACGTGAAGTTAAATTTAAACATATATCGCGAAATACCCCTTAAAATTTTACACACAATCACATCAATACTATAACGATAATCCAATATGTTAGGTATGAGATAATCTTGAGTATATCCAAAAAATGAATGCAGCATTGCTCTTCGTGTTCACACCTACCATTTAAATAATAAAATATCTTTCTAAACTTACAGACTCCCATGTAAAATGAATGTGAAAAAGTTGTTCATTTTCAAAACTCATATTTTCTAACGCCATATAATTTTCTAAACAAATCATCTCCATTCCAACAATAAGAGTGAAGCATTGAACTGCCATGGCCAACAGTGTTTCTTTACATAGCGTGGTGTAAGCGTCTTTTCCACAGTTTTATTTGTATCAAACTATGCATTTGTAACAGTAGCATGAAAACGGTTCTTCTGGATTTGCCAAAAACAAGCATTGACGGAGATACTGAGTTATGATACTACAGCTCTCATATGTCTCGAGAAAAGATATTCAGAAAATAAAAGATATTGAGCGATAGTGGAATATATTAAAATATATTTACCATCATATTTATATTAGAGAATCTGTTTGGACGATAAGGTGGTTCCGTGTTTTAACAGTAATTATTCCGATTACTGCGGCAACAACGATTCACCATTTAACTTACATTCAGAGAAAAGTATACAAGCTCTATTTAACACTTAATAAAGTGTTTTATATTACAGTTGTTTTGCATATTAATTTAAATTAGTATGCGCGAATATTTTATACGATAATAAGATTGTGTATTAAAACATCGAAAATTTGCATACTAACAACACTACCAACGAATTATTGACGTCAATTTGTTTTCTAAAAAAGTAAAGCTGCCAAAATACCATCAGACAACTATTGAAAGAATTTAGATTGTCTCTAAACACACTGCAATAATTGTTCTTCTAACGAAGGGCCCGATTGTAATAATATTTTTAAGCTGCCTGCTTTGATCGAATATAACATTAATATACCTGAATCACATAATTGATGTTCATTTGTATTTTATGGGTGACAGTTTTCTAAACTAGCATTAATTAATCTGCTATTTTTAAGAAGTTGTTAGGCGGAATATAATTAGCAGATATTACTATATGTCGTGACTTAAAAGATGTATTATATTATTTTCTATGATCGGAATTAAACAAATAAGTTCCACCTGGCTGACAAACAGGTGTCCGACATAAAATATAACGCGAAATTAGCTTAAATAATTGTATATGATAAACCCAGAAAATTCTTAGTGTTCTGATGTAATAAATGCCTAGAATTAAAATTGAAACATTTTAATTTTAATAATTTTAAAAATCGCCTCTCCTAAAATTAGTTAATTGTTTTGAAAAACTGTCTGCAATGAAACAAGAAATTAATTTACTCGTTCAATTCTAATTTAGTTTTAATTTTTATTTTAGTATAAAATTCTGATTGCTAAATATACAAAAGTTATTTAAATATCTAGTGCTTAAAGGAATTTATGATAATTTGAAGAAAATCTTCTTTTAGCTAATTTTAGTGTACGCGTTTGAGCAATGACTCCTAAGCTTGAGTAGTATTTTTTGCACACACAAACATTTTATATTTCTTTAAAACTATTCAATGGACTGATGAATTTTATATCAGTGAATATTAATTTTATGAATACTGAGCTATGAATGAATTATATATTTATAATTGTTTAAAAAAAGTTTAATTAGCTATTAACATAAACAGCATTTTTAGACATTGTTCAATGATTAACTATTTATTTTCACAGATTGGTTTTATTTATTTTATCACGGTATCCACGTATTCACATTAAAACTGTTGAAAAGAATCATTAAATGACACTTATTATATATGTACACATCCTAAAGACATTATAAAATGTAACGCCTCAAAAAATAAACTTTTAAATCAGTTATAATAAAGAAACTTTCACTGAAAATTACGCACTTTTATTAAATTCGTATGTAATTTTATTTTCTACGTGCGTAAAATAAACACTTCAACATCGACGTACAAGCATACTGGTCAACCGTTGCTAATTATTTAAATCAAACGCCGTGGTGCCAGGATACGGAACTAGGTACATATATCCTGTGTAGATTAGGATGCCAGGTCCCATTGGACCGAAAATAAACATATCATTACAATAATAAGATTATTATCTGATACTCAGAACCGAAAGTGAAAAAGGCGTCGGCTGTACGTCGCGACGAACGGTATTTTTCAGACAAGACTAGTGAGGTAATTCGAAATCCCAAATGTAATAGAGTAATGTCTGTCGACTAACATGCGCAAAATGACAACTATTTTTATTATAGTTAAGTTGGGAGGAAAAATGATACATATTGTCGTATTTACCAATGAAAGAATTTAATCGCATTTCAAATTGAAAAAGCATATTTTAATGAAAATTTAATTAAGTTTGTTCATTAAGTTCAACGTGTTTTTATTTTATGTTCGTTTGTTATAATTATTGGTTGCATTAAACCGCATTTATTATCATGAATTTATTGATTTTAATATCACTTTGTTGCTACAAAAATAGTGACAAAAACGTCGGTAAATCATTTCTCTATCTGCCTCGGGGGCAAACTCTGGATTATAATATCGATGGCCCAGCTCCATAGGACGATTTGTCTTGAGTTAACTTAGCTATTATATTCGAACACCACTCTTCTACTGTTCCACAAAAGTACAGCTTGTAAAATGTACGGGTTTTCTCTCAAAAGTCAGATATTTTCATATGGAAATCAGCAAATTAAATAATTTCTCAGTTTCATATACATACATATCGTAACATCATATTGTGAAAATATATTTTTGTGAATCGTATCGTTCCATAAAGAAAAAAACTTTTGATGCTAAAACTATTGACCACCTATTTGAATAAAAAAGTTTTACAAATAATAAGCCATCACTTTTAACGAGTCAGTTTAGATGAGTCAAAACTTTGATCGACCATATCTCAAAACTACCAATTTCTAGTTGTATCACTATGGAACTAGACCATCGATATGTACATTCAACGCAATATTTCCGAAAATAGGCAATTTCATTATAAATTAAACATTCGTATTTAAATCATGACTATGCGATTCATTATTTTTTATGTAACTTCTAGTCTTGAAGTCTTAATTTAAACCCGTGTAAATGTCTTACGTGTGTAGAATAAATGCACTATTTGTAAATAATGTGAAATACTAATCTATCTAAGTATATCATTGTCACAATGTCGAAACTTAACTTTCAGTAAATTACAATAGAATTGCCACATTAACTCTTAGTAACAACTACAGTATGTGTAATTCCTGGATGTTATCTTCTAATGCTATCTGGGAGTGTTTGGGCAACATTTCCTTTAAGTCACGTATGCAGACAAACGACGGCCCTCCAGCCCCAGTGAGAGTAAGTATTCAAACGCGAATATTCGAATATCCGAATATATTCGGCCCCTTAACTATTCGTTATTTGAATATTTTTAATAGAATATTTTACAAAATCGAAGAAACATGACATCACATATTTCCAGATTTTCAAGAACAGTAATGAATATACCAGGTAGTGGTTTTTTTCTTCACCGAACTCAGGGGCTTTCAGTATCTTATTATAAATCATAATACTTGAGTTTGACGAATGACTGGGCTAAATAAAACCTTTTAAACAGGCCAAAATTTGAGTAATTGAAGAAATACCGTTGGAGTAATCCAACGCAGCTGCAAAATATTGTAATCCAATGAAACAGTATTGGAATGTGCATTTGTATTTTATCTATCTGGGATTTGACAGAAATGGTAAAAGATTTAGTCGCAAATTATTATAAGATGTAGATATCTCAAGAAAATATAAATATCAGTGTTTAAAAATTTGAATAAATGAGCTCGTTTTCTTACAAATTTTAATGTACAATTAAATTATTATTTTAGTATACATAATGTTATGGTATTAATTGTTGAAACTATTCGAATAGTTTCAGTTTTACCATTCGATATCCGAATAGTTAATAATGACGAATAGTTGGAATCTCTAGTGAGGAGCAAAATACATACTATGATTAAAACAATGTGGGGTAGTACGGCGAGATAAGGCTGTATTGGAGTACAGTGAAGTTTTCCTATTGCGATCACGCGACGTAAATGAGCCTAGAGATCTTTTTGTGACCATCAAACAGAAAAAAGCGGCTTGTTTCGCTGACATTCTCCACAATGTCACTTTAACTCATGGTGCAAGAAAAAATAAATGGCAACAGAGGCGAACGTAGAAATAGATTGTCTTTGCAATGCAATATCCGTAAGTGACTATTATATTGTAAGAAAACGGTAAAAAGTGGCAGCAACAGTAGAAGACAGAAGAAGGATAGATGAATATTGAGGGTATTACGCGGAGAGACAAAAAAATGTAATTAATTTGATGAGGATAAAACTTGATTGTCTGATATATAGTGATTTACGTCAAGAAAATTAGATGGTGGATCAATCGTATGGAAGATAAAATTTTGAAAAATGAAGTCCCTGTATGACCGAAGCAAAGAAACTTGTGAATAAAGAGTCAAAAAATCAAAATGTATTACAACGAGGATAGCCGAAAAATAAAGATAGTTCGACATAAAAAGTTGCTCTTTTAGCTGTGATGGAAATTTTTTCGGGAACGAACTATTATGGAATATAGAAGTGACATTAGGCATCAGTTAAATATATACAGCAAAATGTAATTCTAAATCTATAAATATAATTCTTAAATGTCAAGTACATTTTATGTTTCCCCCCGTTAACGGACATAATTGAAACCATTGACACACTCAAGAATAAAGGTGAAGAGATCAAACGTTTGATTTGAAATGTGGGCGTTTAAAAAACCACTCCTTGACTAAAGTCGCCCTTACACGATACAACTGGTGTAATTAAAAAGATGACCAAGTATGGGTAACACAACATAAAATCTAAATTGTTTTATTTTTATTTCGATCTCCGGGAAACTGACATCCGTAAAATAATCATAGAAAAATATATAACCGTATCGCGGTTAATAAAATTATAAATGCGTGGTCTTACAGTTATGTTATATTGACTCGATAATTAACAGAGTTTTTGTATGTGTTAATATTAAATTAAGTAAATTTTCTCTATGCTTGTATATTACGGCGATTAAGTAGGTTTTTCTGTCATTTCGCGAAAATCTTGAAACGTAGAAATAAAATTGTTTTCATTTAATAATTGTACTCTCAAAGTATTTTTTACACTACTGAATTTTTATTTAAATGAAAATAGTAAAGTTTTTAAGCCTATCTAGCAAAGAGTTGACACATGTTTTTCAGAAATGCTTTTATTTGCTTTACGCCGTAACTAGATTAGGGTTTATTGTAGGTTTTTCTTACCTTCCATTGTGATTAAATCGGTGTCTGTCGCCTGCCTCGAAACTACGCTCGATATTTATTTTAATTATATGTAACTAGTGAATAGGCCTACATAATCCATTCTTTGACAAATCTATTTTTAGAAAAAGATATCTAGGGATAGACACAACCAGTCTCTCTTATATAAATATTGTTGAATTAATTTCACCAGGTCTCTTTATTGTAATGAACGAAAATAAATATATGCGAAAAGATATATCAGAGACTACAGTTCTCACAAAATTGTGTATCCACAATTTATTTATGGACGGAATTGAAAATATTAAAAATAGATATTTATATTCACTCAAATCCACTCTATCCTAAAAACGGGGTGAAGCGAGAACGATTATCTAACTACTAATCCTTTTATATCCCCCATCTAACTATCCTTGCTCTCTTCGAAAGAGAGCCAAAAAGACTGCCTGTTGAGATAATCCAAGTCCATATTGCTGCACATTGCAAACAGACTAGGTTGGAAAAAAAATATAAAGGTACACATTTTTGGAATTTATTGCTGCTTTATAATATTATACGTTGGAAAAATTCAAAATATTTACAAAATATCACAGACAAAATAATATTAGTTAAGACGCTAACAATGTGAATGAAACTGTAGAAAAAAAAACATTAATCATCGCATGATTTGTCTGTAGCATTATCACGCTTTGATGTTAAGCACGAATATCTTTTCAGAAACAAAACAACAATTCTTACAAATAATTTAGCAGTAAATTTGACGCGTTTGATTTATTTGGCTACTGTTGTGATAAAAATATGAGATTTTACATGGTTCGTTATTTTAATTTGAAAATTAACGTATTTTTTTGTTCGTGATAGCCGCTCCTACTGCGGATTTACGATGAAATAAATTAAAACGTGACTAGACAAACGCGTGCGTTCAAAAATAATAGAATCACGTTAAAGTAAAGCATTTTTTTTATTAGCAGTGATGACATCATTTTCATTAATGACGTTTGAAACGCCAAAAATTCGTGGTAAAAATATGAGCTACACAATAAGAAAACAAAAGGCTTGCATTTAATACCATATTATTAAATTAAAACAAAACCATAATAATGCGTAAAAATACTTAGTCGCCGACCACACTAGCCTCTCATTTGGTAATCACCATTGAAATACTCTCCCTTCATTAGTCTTCTAGCAAATTCAATATGTAAATGTATGATTTGAAGATGCCTCTCAAATAAGGAAAACACGTGTCACACGGCAAGTGGAATAACGAAGCTACGAATCTATCGACGTTTGAATGAGGAATTTTGACATCCGTACAAAAATCTCAGGCCTTGAAAAACTGTCTGACTCGTGAATTCTGAAGAAAATGCTTCCTTGATTATCAGAAGGGAAAATACTGGTTGCACGATCAAGCTGGAGAAATAATGTGAAGAATGATCAAAATGTATTGTTTCTGAACGAATAGAAAGTGTAGCGGAAGACCGAGTATCGCAGAGTCGGAAAGACCAAGACCGGATTTAATTAAAATTTAACCTCGTCCCAATGGATGAAGAAAATTATGATAATATTAAATATTCCGTCAAAAGTTTTCTCGTGAAATCATTAAAATAATGTTTTTTTTCAGTGTGCCAACTGGTGCCTAAACAGTATACATTGCATTTGAAGAGATGAACTTAAGTTAAAATCTGGTCGACTCAATTTTGAATGCGTAGATATCCACGACAGTAGATAAAAAGTAATTTTCAATCTTGTTGACTGACATTTTATCAACAACGAAAAAAAACTACCAACTAGATCACTTTCACTTTGGCCCAGCAGATGTCGTCATAAACAATATTATATAAATAATATTAATCTAGCAACAATAGGTGTAATATCGTTCATTTAATTGCCAAGACCTCGTTTTATTGATGCCCCGCAGCAATGTATCTCAAACGTTGTTATTTACAAAATATGTTTGACTGGTTGGTTAACCATCCACAAAATATCTGCCGCTAATTTCAAGGCAGCCTACCAAAACGCAGTAATATGTTGGAAATTAAAATCACATTAAATTTTAATAATGTCAGTATTTCTTGTGAGAACGTATTTTCCAAATATATTATCTAATCACTTTTAATGTGTAACTGTCAATTCTTGGTAGAAAGGCATTGTATTTGTAAAATAAAACACAATTTGTTTTATACTACCCCCACATATATATATATAATGATCAGGACAGGTTTCGCTCATCGAGAGCATTATCAACTGATGATAATGCTCGCCATGATCTTTGGATTCTGCAAACTGCTGACAAACCAATGATAGAATATATTATTTCAGAGCGTAATTTTAAAAATATACGTGGCATAAAAGTCAATATGCTTTCATATTTTTTAATCGCCGAAGATAAGCACACAGGGAATTTTAGTGAACTTACTCAAGATAAACATACGGAGAAAAGTAATTACAAACATCATTATGTATTAAAAATAACACTCGGTATCGATGATGCCAAGAAATGCCCGGAAACTTATGACTCAGCAGAGTTTTTAACGGTAGACAACAGAGGAGGCCGTTTTCTTGACTGGATGCATTGAATTGAAAAACGACAGAGAATCTTGAAGGTACCATGATAATGAGCAAACATGGTCAAATAAGAAGAAATAATTATTTATTATTAATATATATATCACAAAACAATAAATTGTCGTAATGCGTGGATGATTCCTGCATGGAAAAATCGTTCGTTTCAGTTATATCGAAAATGAATTGCTGTTATTTTTTGTGTGCGCGAATCGCGACCAACTAATTGAGAAACGTTGCTTCAATATAATATTATTTACACCGAATGGCGCTTACATCAACACACTTGTGTATTCGAGTCAAGGACGTTTTTAACAAATGCATCACAGATAATGCATAACCTCATTTCGATGTGCATAAAAACCGTTATTTTAACAAAAGCGGTGACAGCTAATTTCTAATTCCAATTTCGAATTTTTAAAATGGCGTCACAGTGTTGGCGACATCAAAATGGATCGAGAAAAAACAGAAATTTCGTCAATCTATGGTTAACTTGTATTATAGAGATTATATTTGATATGATTAAAACACGATTTTAAATTGAATATCATTGACCGTTTGTATACCTAGTACTTATTTCCCTACTGTTTTTTGGGTGTGGAAGAAACTAGCAAATCTCAATAGGTTAATAGTATTACATAATAGTTATGAACCTGATCTGTTTGACTTTAGGCATGAAACATTATAATCGTTGCTGGGTTTGAGTCCCGAATAGACATTTTCATATCTTCGATGGTTTCGGCGGTAACTTTGTGGAATTTCATTTTTAATATAAAATTAAAAACTTAGTTATTCCACTGGCTGTGTTACTAATGTAACATGTTTCACTTCTTTAGGATGAATCTTCAGAGTAACTTAGACTAACAAACAGGTAGTCTGAAGATGCTTCTTAAAGAAGCGAAAGGCGTTACATTAGTAACACAGCCAGTGGAATAATTAAATTGTCAATTTTAATTTATAGATCTTTTGATTAAGTTTTGAATATGTATTCCAAGACGTTGATATGTTTGTATTTATTCTTTTCCACCAACTCTGATCGATCCTGTAAACCAGACGATAAGCTAACCACTAGTCCTTCTCTAAGCCCATCATCATATCGAATGTTAACCTGAAAAACGATTCTGTGCTAACAATTCTCTATACACACATTCTGTTGAAATGTTCCATCTAATGTGTGTAGTGTGGGCTTTAGTTTAAAACATTCTCAGCATTAAAAAAGTATGTGAAATCGATTTATTGTTCTCTAATTTATCATTAATTTATACGTTTTTTCTTTTGAAACTATATATAACATTTACTTTTACATGTTTTATGTTATGTAACAATGGCAAGAGATAAGAACGATTCGATCGCTATCTCAATATGTACTTAATTTGTTTCATGTTTGACCTCGAATTTTTGACAGAACTTTTTAGCGATTGTGAAATATATAATAGATAACATAGTCAGGGTTGCCTCATTTTAAATCGGTCTCAAAAATTAATAAAAAACCGGTAAATGAAGTAATATCTAATTGTTTATAGTAAATACTACCACTGGTCGTAAGTCAACATGCTGTTGATAATAATGATAGTTGTTAGGGAAATATCTAGATAACTGAAACATTTCAGCAATGGATAACGCAACAATGTTCTGATACAAATCGATTGAAAAATCAATTTATTAAAGTTTCCCTACAGGGATTCTAGAGTAATACACGGCAACCGGATAGACCACTCGACTACAGAACAGGCGTAGAAGCGAACTATCCCTTAAAATTATTTTGTGGAACGAATTGTTTTCATGTTTTTTTTTAACATCCACAACGTAGTGCAAATAAAGCATATATTTCACATTATTGGATAATAAATAATTGTAAAAACGCAATGAACATGTTGACTGACCTCATGGTGTAAGAAGTATAGGTGTAAGCTGGATTAAAAATGACAGTCGCCATTCTTGCATTTGTTTACGTCATTCTGTGCTTATTGAATTACAATCTTATATTCGTTCGTCAAAAAAGTGACGTCACATATTTCGCAAAAACTACGATCCAGCCCACTTACACCATGGGCCGGCCCTGCAAGCCCGTCGAGATTACGAAAGCTATGACATAATGAAAAATAGAAACACTGTGATTATAGCAATTATAAAATATTAATTTTGAGGGGTTAATGTGAACCTGGCGCTAACACAAATCGCGCGATGTTTTCGATTTTAAAACTCGGAAAATGTCCTTCACGAAACATGTCCTCCCACACAAGATGGCGGCGGGCACAATTTAATCGAAACAATCAATGGCCACACCATAAAAGTATTTCTCAAGAGGTTTAAGGTTATGCAGAAAAACTAGTTTATAAAGTTTAAAGGCGTGGGCGATAACCGCGAAGGAAACATATAAACCAGATTAAAAGTCGATAAATAAATAGCCATTCGAAATAAACAATTTATTATATATATTTATACTTCATCTGAAATAACTTCCTATTGTATCGATGTGGTAGTTATTTTAAATTTTAGAATGAGTAATGTCAAATTATTAGCCGTTATCGATTTTATCGGCCAGTGCAGTAGATAAACTCAGCACACATGTTCTGAATTCAAATAAATACATTTACATCGGTAAACAAATTATTAAATATAGTACTTATATTAGTCACCGAAAAATGAATGTATAATTTAATGAATAAAATTATTTACATTGGACTACAAGTTAAATATAATTGTATGCATTATAATTAGCATGAAAATTCTTTCAGCAATTTTAGTATAAATTTAATACATACATATTCTGACATAACCTAACTCCAGGTAGGTTTCTTTGTAAAAATATACATTTTGAATCATTCTCCGTATCATCTGCGGACACTAATAACGCCAGTTATGTAATAAATATTGTCATAAATAATTTTCAAATTTACAAATATCCTACAAATGATAGTACACTTGGGTTTCGTATAACACGTTTTTATACAGCACGATTGATGAGTTGTGACATATTTTTGTACAACACGGTTTCAATAATTTTTATAGAAAATGATTCTACAATGGAAAGAAGTTTGAAGTTCAAGACGGAATTACAACAGATCTTGGCTCCTTATCACGAAATACGTAAAGATTTATACGCTAAAAGCGAACAATCGCTTATTACACCATTTTTAAAACCTAAGTCCAAAAATACTTCAGAGTCCTCCGCTAATGAAAACTCACAACCGATCTCGAAAAAGTGATCGAATATATAGAATTGTAAGTGATAGCGATGATGAATGAACTATCTATTATAAACATTAAATTTGAATAGTTGACATTTTGTACATTTCCATGTATTTTGTCACTAACGACCCGGGTTTCGCCTTTCGGCATCTTCGGGCATTCGAGCACACGAGTGAACTCGCATGAGATCAAATTATATTATAAATATGTTATTAAAGTTTTTTTTCAATATATAAATACGTAAATGTATATCTTTTCCATTGTTTATTAAAAAAAATAAGGAATACAAGCTTCAATATTTTCTTTGGAACGCATACCCTAATTTTGTATGAACTTCAAACCTCGTATAACACGGATTTTTATAACACGACGTTTTTGTGGAACCATATGACCGTGTTATACGAGGCCAAAGCGTATAATAATAATTTATTGAAATAAAAAACAATCACCTCTCTTATAGTAAGAGACCAGTGCTGTTACTGCATAAAAAAATATTTTCGACATTATGATTAGAAAAACCTAGCTCCTTAAGCGAAACCAATCAACTATTACTTAACTGTCTTTATACGATGCATACCTCAAAGGTAGATAAAAGATTTTCTCACAACAATAACAAGTGTAAAATTATGGAAAAATGGAACAATAACAAGTGAAAAAAAATCCGAATTCAATGAACTAATTTAATCATTATTCAGTTTTCTCCTCTGAACAAAGATTTTAAGACAGATTGATTACATGACGAAGGGTGTATCGAATTAGATATAGGCATATTTGGAATATAAAAAATATTTAAGTATTACAGTTAAAATAATAACTTACCAAAGAATTTTACTAATTCACTAAATTTTGACATCCCGTTACACGCGCCGAAGTCGTAAGCTTTGAAGTTTAAATTATTATACCGCAATAATGCAGATAAATGTCGAACAGTTATCTGTCAGAGTATCAATATCAAAACAATAATGGCACCGAACACACAATTATTATTCCTTCAGCTGTTAAAATTTGTGTCACAATACAACAACATTCGCAACAGTGATAATTATAAATTATCTATGGTTATTCACAGCGTTCGGTTATGGAACACCAATAACAAAAATACGCACACAAATGTTCGATGATTGAAGTAACGTTCTTCCAAATTTTAAATGCGCGGGCATTCGGGTTAACAAACCAAATATATTACACGATATTTGAACATAACCTCAAAAAACATTCAATTTGAAACCACCCACCATTTGCTTTATTTATTTTGAATTTCGTACAACTCCCACATGGCTTCCAAAATTGTTCTGTTTGATCAACCAGGAACTGTTTTCCAGCCATCGATGTAAATGAAGATGAAAAATTGACTATAGACGAGTGCTCTATAAATTTTATTTTATATTATCAATCATTTTCAATACACGACACTGTTCAAAAATAATCAAATGAAATTTATAATATAAGGTACACGCGTCGTTTAACATGGAACAATTACCAATGTAAAAAAAACAAATATTCACACTAAGGTGTGCTTCATGTGCAGTGCAATCTGCAACACGCGATATTGTTATAAATAAATATAAACATTCTAAAACGATAATTTTACAAACAAATAAATCTGTTCGGTATTATAAATTATTTTTCCTATAGACCGTAATAATAATATTTTTATAAAAAACAATCCTATAATATTATGTGTATCTAACTAGCGAAAATAATGGACAGCTCCAATATGTATGCAATGTGTTGAACTAATGCCGTGAAGTAACGGAACCAAAAAATAAAGAGTTTGAATTCCCGAATGGACATTTTGAGTAAGTATTACCAATTTATGAATTTCGTATCCAAATACATGGTTGGTTTTAATCCCTTCCGACCGTAGCCAATAAAAAAAAAGAATGGAAAAGCGATTAGTTAATAGCTAGTATCCTTCTTATTTTATCTGAAAAAGAAGTTTGACAGAATTATTATTAGTACCAGCCATCCTCTCATACGTTGTGCTGTAACACGCAATCAAGATATTTCCCATATTGGAAGCGAACATCATGCAGAGAAAATTAAATCTCTATTTTCATAGGTTTATCTATCTTCAAAGCGGTTAAAAATAATGCCTAGAATAATCTATAATGGACTTGCTTCCCGCAAGCATCTTCTCGAATTAGAGGCAACAACTATAACTAACGTTTACTCATAAAAATCTTATCTAGGTTGTGTTGTACCTTCATATGCAATAAAAATAATGAAATAATATTCTTAGAAGCTTTTTGATATTATTCATGTACATAAATTCACTTTATACAATATGTTACTGTACGACAACTATTATTGTAATTGATGGATTTTTTAAATATTTCACCTTTTTTGCAGCACTCATGTATTCAAAATCGTCCATCAATAAGTTTATCATCAATATCCGATGGAGGTTTCATATTTCGTATAATTTACATTAAAGAATATTTAGGACGGCAGTTAAAATCAATATTAGGAATTGTAATTTTTAAGATCGAAATTTCCCAATCAAATTATACCTAAATACAGGTTGTCCTCGACCAACGACCGAGATACGTGCCTGAACTTTGGTCGTAAGTCGAATCAGTCGTAAGTCACACAAAATATTAAAATTAAATATTCCTCGGTTCGGCGTTACTTTCATTTGTGGAAATAAAGCAGCTGCAACCAAAAGTGGTACGGATACATATTAACACATCAGAGCGCACTCTATTGGAAGAAAATGCATCCACGTAGTTAAATTCATAAGAAGTAAAAAGTATGCCAGGATTCAAGGCATTCAAGGATTGTTTTATACTTTTATTGGGTGGAAATATTGCTGGGTATAAATTAAAGCCATTAATGATCCATCACTCGAAACACCCAAGAGCATTCAAAGGAATCAATACTTATATGTTACTATTACCGCTCAAACAAAAAAAGGATGAATGGTACAATTTATTTTCGAAGACTGGTTTTTGAATTTATTTATTCCTGAACTAAAGCAATATGGTATTCATAAAGGAATTTATCAACGCAATTCTTGCAGACATAACCTTATTACAACCACTTGTTTTACAAGGTAAATAATTGTGTTCACAACGTTTTATTCTATGTTCTATTTATGAAAAACAGAGGATCGGATCGATAATATTTTGATTGTCATTTGACAGCTACAATAGATAAAAATGTAATGTACATGAGGCGCGTGCCGTGGATTTCTCTCTTTCTTGCTCATCACATGTAAAGTTAAGGGTGCGATAGAGATACAAGAACATATGGGTGTATGCTCTTATATCCTACTTGCTTATCCACAAGTTAGGTTGGGTGATAGAGATAAACCTACCGCACGCCAATGGTGTATATGTATATTTATATAATAAATATACAAATTTAAATTTGCTGTTAATGATCTTTCTTTCCTTATGCATCAACCGTTGGCAATGGTGCTCCGTGGCGCAATAAATAAAAAACGTTTTTTAAAACTTTTGGTCGTAAGTGGGAACCGTCGTAAGTCAAAGACTACCTGTAATAAATATTTTAAAATACGTTGTATGAATGTAAGTCGAGCATGTCAATAGGCAGCACATGGTACAATTAATTAATTTATACGTGCGCACGTATTGATGTATAAAATGGATATCTGAGGAAATATTTCACTACTACAAATTTAGTTTTCATTCAACATTAATTAACAATAAAAAAACACGGTTCTTCACTTGTAATCTAGTGTTCTATAAAATAACTAAAATTAGCATTCAGTACATCCAGATGAAAAGATAAGAACAATTTCTCTTTTAGATTGGCATTAAAAAATGATTGTTACGTCATTCGCGGAATCCACAACGATAATGATAATAAAAAAAGAATATTAAAAAAGTCAACGATGGAGAGAAAAATGTTTCACAGACAATGGACATCTGTTGGCGGGAGATGCTATTACTCAACGAATCGGAGATATGTACAACAATGGCCGACGTAACTATTTTCACACGAATTATAATTATTACTTTTTTTCTTTTGACTTAACTTTTCATTAAGACAAAATGGTGGCGGAAAATATATATAAAAAAATGTCGGGTCACAAACAAATATTGTAATTTTAAACGACAGTGATACGTACAATAAGGTTCGCGGGCCTAAATTTGCTTGTGTGTATGGTTGTCAACGAAACCGGAATGAAATCCCGGTTGATTAATATCAAAATGTCCCGAAATTTCAGAGAAAGAAACCAACCAATATCAAATATTTTGGTGTTTGGTGATTTGTAATTTTTGTGATATATGTGTGTCATCAATTTTCTATGAGAATAATGCCGAAGAACTGAAAACACTTTCTATATTATTTTGGATACCAAAGTGAGAGCCAACTTTTGAACAAACTTAATATTTCTAATTCGCAAGAGATTTATTTTAATACAATGCCAACTAATGCAATATGCTCTCACTAATAATACATAATCCAAAATTACATAGATGCCGTCTCACGTCACGCTAACATCCCTTAGTTGGCCGGATACTATAAAGAGTGTCTTGACGGTTTTTCAAAAAAAACCGGAATCGTACGGGTTAGTAAAAGAATCAAGCAGGGTTGAACAGAATTCATGAATAAAATATGTTACAAAATAACAACAGGTAGTGAAAAGTAAAATTGACAGTCTTTAAGTGAAGTGCTTAAAATGCTTTTTATAATAGCAACACTTTCAAACATGTCGATGTCGTAAACGAGAACCACAAATAAAAATGGTAAATAAGTCGTTGTGGTTAACTGTTATTATTAACGGTTGAATTCCACACAGAACTATGTTAGTTTTAAATAAAAAGCAGAAAATACTCTTGCTTATACTTGGAATATTATAGTAGCAGTTATTTGCTTATTATAGTTATTAGAAATCATTTATAATGTGCGTGATTTGCGTAAACCATAGTGTTATGACTCAACCGAGCAATATTTTTATTTCTACTAGGTAAAAGATGAAAACGACATTTATTCATTAATAAAATAACATTCTCGTAGATCGGTCGAATATAATTTCGCCATATTTTTTTTCAGAACGTTGCGCTTAACCGTGAAAATGAAATAGTAAAGAATATATTATTCAGATAAGAAAATACAAATTATAATATTGTTACAGAATTGATCTGTATTAACTGAATTATTGCTGTGAAACAAATATTATAAAATACATTCATATTTGGATGACATTTAACCAGCAATATATGTGTTATGTTTGGACTTGATACTACATGTAATTTGAAATCATGTGATGATAATAAAACATATAAAAATAAACAGATTTAGGATTTTATTTGGTTCTTAATACTTGGGTTAAGTAGCTTCGATATAATAAAATATCAATAAATAATAAATACTTACATACAAGATAGAAAATTTGTGATTTAATAAATATGAAATTTTCGTATGAATATAATTCGTAAACTGAATTCAAAAGTCGTATTTTCCCTATAGTTTTTAAGTTGAGTTGGTCATAATTTATAATGTATCAAAAAGAGTTTCACAATAATTGTTTATTTTAATTGATTTTCTCGATTGACTCGAAAAGTTCTAAATGATTACAATGCTGAAGTTATGTTATCCGTACGTGAATTTCCTTTTTATAAAAAGCTGTCGCTACATGAATACAATATTTTTTTTATTGTTACTGTAGACAAATTGTCTACACTAATTATGAAAAATGGCATAATCAAGTATTATATTCAGCTGAGGATTTGATCTAGTGTAAGAAATAACATTTCAACATTAACGATGCACCAACTGATTGAGTACTCAAAGACTGCATTGGAAAGCTGAAATATCAAATAAAACCAAAAAAAAAAAAAGAAATAATAAATTAAAAATCTACACAACTCTAGGTCATAGCACCTTGGAGATCCGGCCTGCAGTTTGTAGTCTCCATTAGCTATTGTGCGCCTGTGCGCGCATGAATCATACGTTTAATACAGCATGTTAACGCGCTGTCAATCATTCGTTTCTAATTCAATAAATAAGCTCTGGTTTAATGGAAAGGTTACTGCTGTAAGAGCAACTATCTGCGGACTTGCCAAACCACTTTCGCCGGTAATAGTCGGCCTCCAGCAGCCCGGTCTGTCTATTAAAGTGAAGATTCTACGTCTTTCACCTTGGCAGCCCCGGGCCGTGTTAACAAACGAAAACAAAATTATTTGCGAATAATTTCGTGGCCAAAAAATATTACATTACTTCATATCAACGATGTTTTGGCCGATTGATGTTACCCTCAAAATTGAAATTGTTCAGGAGAGAGTAAAAACTGTTTTTATCGAATACATTATACGGTGAGTCGCGTTATGAATCTTTGAAATGCACTCCTGTTAATTCTCTTGTTTGTAGATACGGGATTATACGTAAAGAGTGTCGATATAATAGTGGCTTACATCAAGTGGCCGGGTCAGAATTATTAAACTTAAAACCAACGTAAAATGATGTTTCCCTTCCAAAAAGTGGTCAATTTACATCATTTGGCCAGGTCTCGGCCTGCTCTGTCGTCTAATGAGATGCAATTATTAACCCATTTTCGTATATTTTGAGGGTTACATCAATTGACCGAAACACCGTCGATATAGTCTCTGGTTATCTATTTTTCTATGTGAGTATACATTCTTTATTCCAGTTATATAGTGTCTCGCAACGGTTTTATCAATTATCGTTATATCTATCGGAGGATTGGAAACCATTGTTTGTAATAGATACAATATCGATGTTTAAAATCGCAAAATAAAAAAGCTATGATGGACCTGTCTTGGACAAGTGCTGCGAATGCCTGTCTTTTCTTCCTAATTGATGGATTCCGTCGCACTGGAAGGCCACTGATGGCAATCCATGGATGTACTAGCTAAGCTAAAGGACGCTGGGATGTCTTGGCAGCAAGCAAAAATACTAGCGGAGGACAGAGAACTATTTCCACTCCCTCGGAGTAGGGATAGAAAATAGTCGATAAAAATGATAACTTTAAATAATCATATGTATCGTTGTTCGTTTTATAATTATGAATTATCAGAATATTAGCATGAAGATATAAATATATTGAACACACGCTTCTTTTTCCGTAAATGTAATTTCTTTATTTATCATAAGAAGATTAATTTGCCTTCTTCAATACCAAATCATATCCATATTTCTTTAGACTTTTTAGAGCGCGAAATGACTTTATCGGTTCATTTGCACTACGCTATATGAGTGAATTTTCTTGTATATTTTTTTAGTTATTTTCAAATAGATTGCCTAAACTTTCTATGGACTATCATGTACTCGAAGGTGCATTATATAGTCCATTACAATAAAAACAATTTCTCTATTCCGCAGTACTTGTTTCGTACTACGCCCACATAAATAACATCGCTAAGATTTATATTTTATCAGTTGATAATACTCGCAATGAATTAACTAGTCCTGATCATTATAAAAATGTGCAAACAAATTGTGTTTCATTTAAAAAAAAATACTATAACACAAGAAAGTAAATTTTCATACGCTATGCCTATTTCAGTTGTATAACAGGAAGTTATCAATAACACATAAATGAAGACCTGTTTCCCATATAAATCAGCTACTATATTTCCATGAGCGCATATCTCATATGGTCATCATTGATATCAAGACCTAGCCGCAACCATAGACGAGTGGTGAATCACCAGGGCAGGGCGTAGGTACATCCTACGTGATAGCACGAATTTGAATCAACGGGTGTACAAATGTACACATTTGTTTTTTTGTATTTTCAATTGGACCCTGAAATTGGACTCTGAAATTGGGACGTAGACAGAACGATTCCATAACTACTAATCGACATCGAATTCCATCCTTATATCCTTACCTTCTTTTCAGAGAAACTAAGCCACTGAATAACATTCAGTTCTTTCATATTCTGTTGAAATTTTCGATTAGAATAATTGCATGGAACATGGTTTTAAAAAATATTTAATAATATTAACAATATGAGCGGCAGCAAAACAGAGTTGGTATTATAATGAATGGGCCTATAGTTTTTATCTATCATTATTTATTTTAGCATGTATCCTAACAAACCAGAAACGAGAAATGCACACGATATTGAAACTGCTGCGTTTTCTTCATACTCTATTGAATATGTAGTCGCACGGGTACTTACCTGAGGAAAGTTGCTTGCAATTAAGCCGTTGTTATTAATAGACGATGTGGACGTCGTTTTCTCAAAAAACCTCGTAATTTTATTAATTGCTGTGATTTCTTTTACATCATGTTAATATAGATATTATAATAAATACTTAGGTAGCATACATAAGAAAAGGACCGAATAATGGCTAGATTTTATGTCTATTAGGAAAGTAACTGTATCTCTGAAAATGTTTATGAGAAAAATACGATTAAAATTCTATTTCAAATACAAATATTTGCGTTATTGCCTAGCGCTTCGATCCATTCAGGTTCTAACAGTCAGAATTTCTCTGTATGAAGCAGTTCCTAATCTATATACAATTCAGCCAGAAATGGCCGGGCCAAAAACCCGGACGTCGCGACCTTTCACTGAGCGTCAAAGCTCTGGTTTCCTCGCTATCATAAATACGTATTAGAGGTCTGCACGGGTCGAAATTTGATGAAATTACCCGGCCCGAGCCCGTTCACCTCAGGCCCGACCCAGCCCGAGCCCGAGTCTTAATACCACACTTGTTACCCGAGCCCGACCCGAAGCCTAAATTTATATATCTCAGCCGGAAAAAAACCCGATTTAAAAAAAATACAGTAGCATAAAATTCATTATGGTACCTACCTAACATTTTCACATGTAGAAAAATCTATTATTTCAAAGAATGATTTCCACACATCACCACAGTCACAACTTTTCAAGATTTTCTTTATATCGTTGAAACTCATTTTTAACGAATCTTTTGTATATTTGTATAATGAATTTTTCGGCACACGGAACAGTCGAGGATCTAAAACGAATAGAAAGCAGATACTGAATAATATCACACTATTCATTTAGGAACTATTTATTCATACTATCGGTGATGATTAAACGAACAAAGCATTGTTTCATGGGGCCAATAAGAATTTTATGAGCTTGGTTTCAGGTTACCAAAATATAAAATGATGTCTCCATACTTATCAAATAAAAGACTCTATTGTGTCCAATGCTATTCGAAACGTAATAAATTATTTTAATTATTACCTTTTTGTTATCAACAGTGTTTAGTTATCAAGAGTACTCATGATCCGAATATAGTCCGAAATATTTTTCTGAAGAACAAATCCCTTACCCGGGCCCGGCCCGAGCCCGAATATCAATTGTCTCTACCCGCTCGAACCCGGCCCACGGGCCAAGCCCGGGCCCGTGCAGACCTCTAATACGTATGAACGTATGAACCTACATACAAGCCGCAGAAAAACAATAGGACAGCAAAAATACAAGAAACGCATCTCTCTCAAACGAAGTCTCATCTTATGATAAACAAAACCCCACCCTAGTGGATTAAGGACACCGGATTTCTCGCGTACAACAACATCGATGAAAACCAATCCATTTGTAATTACCAGTAAGTTTGATGATAATAATAAACAAGAAAAACCTTTGCCGAACTCGACGTATAATGTTTTCCTCGCTTGACTTTACGGTTTTATTCATTTAATATAGTATTCAAAACATTGATTAAATTTTGTATCCCGGAAGAACTGTCGCTGATTTTATTAGAAGTCTACAAAGAAAGTACAAAAAAACAACAATATGCTTGATCTTTAAGATTGTACACAATGAAATTAAAAAATATATTATAATAGCACAGCGAGTCACCTTCCGTATTTTTTGATAAATAAAAAAATACGCTAGGTATATAGGAACAACTCTATTCAAATTTTAATTGCTTAGGAAATTTGATAACAATCTATGCACAGATTTATGTTTTGACAGGTGTTTGGATTCATCAGACCATTACTGCCGCTAATATCTTTGCGCTATTTTTATTGCCAGTATGGGAACTAATCTATGTAATCTTTAACTCTGCATATTTTCAAATATATGGTTCAGGCCCTCGATACTTACTAAAAATACTGATTGGTGTGTAAGCGTGAAATATTTTAATATTAAATAATATCAATGAGATAACAAGTAGAATTTAATTCTACAAGAACTCTGAATGTAGTTTATGGCTATTTAGGTATCGCGCCCTTGTTGTTTACCTATACGTACGAAGAGATAGAAAAAAAAGCAGGTTTTAATAAAAATAAATATGTTAGAATTGGAAAGACTACATTAATTAAACGAAATAACTTAATAATAAGTAAACACTGTATCCTTATCTAAAATATCATGTGATTTATATTATCTTATATCTAATAGCCCAGATCGCTCTGTAGACGTTTTATTACTATCACATGTAGGTATAAATTTTTCATGTCCTAAGCGTTCGCTGTGTATATATAAAATAAAATGTTATGCAATGCATACAAAATTCCGACGTACTAACTACTTTGGACGTTCAGTATTTCAATTTCAATACCGTCATCTATGACGGGTAAGATTATACTAGTACTTAAATACGCACCGAAAAGAAACTTGACAATATTAATGAAATTCTTTTTAAACTGCACAAAGAAAATATGGAATATAATATTATGTAATTGTTAATTATTATTGTTCTGGCAATCGCTTCATGGCGATATATTACCAAATTCGTGAGTAACCAAATACCTAGATTATCATACATTGGTCTACCTCATTATAATGGAGCTCTACTAAGTTAATTCCAATACAATAATTAAATCTAAATATATCTATAATATTTACTACAGAAGATACTGAAAATTGTGTTAGAACTCTCAGTTAACTTTTAAAACAATCTTTAACTTAGTCCATTGCGCTAAGCATATTACTTTACAAGATGGTTTTATTCGTAGCTACAAACGTTGAAAGCTCGAGAAGTCAACATCGAAAGCTTTCTATAAATAGCAACGTGAGACGTTATTGTTACATGAAATAAAAATGTTTTCCTCCAGCGCATGCGCCGGTCACGAAGCGAAAAAGTTTAACGCTCTAGTCAAGCTGGAACCAAACAAAGCAAGCCTCGGAATGGCGGGGTGAACGAACCAATCGTAGTTTTGTATTGCTTCTTTTCATAAACTGCACTCGAAACATAACAAAAAAAAGAAAATTTACGAAAACACAATAGCTTCAAGTCAATTTCTTAATATTTTCAGCAAAAATGAAACCAAAAAAGTTTTAATAATAATTTTTGTGAAGAAGTTCTCAAGACATTACAAAATTAATACCTGGAACTCAGTTTTTTTGGAAATGGGAATATTTTCAAACTTCACATTCTATTGAGATAATATTATACGACAGGCAGCTAGTAAAAAGATCACCTAAAAATGATTTCATTGAACAGAGGTTTTTAATTGAACGTTAATATGAAAAGTTACGTATTTAACGATGTGAACGGCGGAAAATTGGTCATAGTTCAACATCTAAAAATACGCTTAATATAATGAATTGGTTTGCTAAGCCAAGCAGGAATGATTAAGCGAATTATTTATCTCATGATGACGTCTTTTGTTGAAGGCTGGCAACCGAATTGCAGGTCGTCTTTCAATCCTAAGCCAGTCGTATTTGATCACTGATGTTATATAGTAAGGAGGTTTTGTAAACTAAATTCTCTCTTCTGCCTTAGTATCTTACTACCCTTTATTTCTCTTTACTTAATAGGTTAGAGTAACTCCTATTTCTCGCTGAGAAAATCGAGACCGAATTATACATCATGAAAGAACACACATCATATTTTAGATTAGTCTAGCAGCAAATCGAACCTAAAACTCAAAACCGTTATGCGGAAATTTAATCGCTAGCAAAAGCATGACGCTATACATATACATTTTATTTTAAGTACAGTTGACAAAAAAGTATCCGGCTCGTTACGCGGAGATTTTCAGGGTCGGATCCCGGATTCCTTTCCGCATCAGGGGTTCCCCGCTTTTCTCATCTCGACGTTTATCTCGCGTCGCTCTTCGCGAACGCGTCCGTCACGCGTCGAATCACTAACTAAAATACCACCCACGTTCTACAGCCAACCATTTCTAGATAGAGTTTTCTCATTGAAGTTATCAATTATTTAAAGAAAAACTCTTAAAATAAATTCCATTGTAAAAATTCTTTATCGCTATAACTAAAACAATTTTAGATTTGACCGTGTTAAATTTCAGAGTAGGGCATCTGCATTATTTTAAGATTAAAATATTTTCTTGGTATAATTCGTACTTATTAATTTGTTAAATTATCACCATTCCTTTGAAAACAATATATTTTATACAGTAAATATCAAAGAGCTTTAATACTGTACATGAGGAGCCGACAACTTATATTTGCGTTATAAGGTCATCAAGTTTGATCATGCATGAAGTGAGCGACACGAGGTTTTTTATTTAACATATAAGCTTCGGAATGTCAAAAAGTACATATCGACGGTGTTTTGGCCAATTGATTTAACCCTCAAAAAATACGAAAATGAGTTAATGATCGGATCCCATTTTAAAGACGACAGAGCAGGTTTCGGCCATATGATGTAAATTAGAAAAAATAAATTGACCACTTTTTGGAAGGGAAATAATTTTACATTGGTTTTAGGTTTAAAAATTCTGACCCGGCCACTTGATGTCAGCCAATATTATATCAACACTCCCCACGTACAATTCCGTATCTGCAAAGTGAAAATTTACAAGAGTTCATTTTAAAAATTTATAACGTAACTCACTATATATAATGTTTTCGATAAAAACAGCAGAGTGTGTATATGCAATTTTAAATATGAATTGTATAAAAATTAGATTAATAACATACTATAAATAATTATCGTTTAACAGATGTATTTTTGCAATAGAACCGAAAATTAATTCACATTATATGTATGAAAATAAAATATGGTTCCTCTTTTTGAGACAGTAGCACTAAGCTTACTGAATGCATTATTAAAAATGGCAGTGAAAGGCTAAATGCAAATTAAAAAAGAAATAAAAAATACAGATTTCGTTTGTTTAAACTGTTGCGAATAAAGTACAATCAATGACAATAAGAGTGATTCATGCAATACCAATAACTAGATAACTGACACTGTTTCAAACAATAATAATTAAATTATAGAATGCATATTAATCATTCATTGTCTTATAATTAGTAAACCGATTACGTGCGTCTAATTTTATTTATGTTTGGACGCTGAGTCAATAAACAGCAGTTGATCTCAACTCGAAGAGTTAACAGAAATGCCACATTTACATGAACTTTGGTTTAACAATTGTCGAGATGAATACATAGGTCAGACGTTCATAATTTTTAACAATATAATCATTAAATATGCCTTCAATTAGTAATTATTCAAAATTCGTAAATCACCCGAATGTAATTTTCATAAAAAGAAGAAAGAAGTAGAAATACTCTTTTCGACGGCCTCTGTGTGGTCTAATGGTAAGACCTTTTTATTCTAGCTATCAGACGTGTCCTAGGTTCAAGTTCGAAGCAAGGTCAAAAACAAATTTATATTTAGTTCAATTTTAAACTTGAGATCTTACGCATGGATGGGATGTTTTTTCTCCGTGAATTTATCTCAAGTAAGTTAAAATATATATTTCATCAGTTGAAAATGCTCGTGTTGAACGAAACCGGTCCTGATCATTATAAACATGTGGTAGTAATACAAACAAATTGTGTTTTATTTCTTAAAAAAAATATATGTATCTTACACCTTGGCTATTATTTGCTGTAAAACTTATACGGCCATACATATAAAAATTAAATATATTCAAAATTTCAAGTGCTCGACATACACATGTGTATGGTCAGATAAAGATATTGAAGATGGATAAATTATTCAGTGACAATTTTGATAAAGAATTAAGTTATAACAAATCTGTTTAACGGACAGTGCAATAATATAGGAAACAAGCATCTAAGATTGTGTATCAGTGATAAAATGCAATGATTAATAAAAACAAAACCGCACACTTGAAACAGGATACGTATAATGCAATTTTATTCATGATTGTTAATGCATTTTAAGCAAAGTACAAAAGTCCATGACGTATAAGCAAATACAAATGTACAGTTAGCACGAAAACTACTTAGTACACAAAATGAATGACTTGAGTAATACAAGAAATGCCGTGAAGCGTGCAAAGAATAATTAAGAAAATTCATTTTGAAATGAACGTTAACAAGTATTATACTATACCGGAACGTTTACGCTTAGGTCTCTCTTAGCTACATTTCAAGTCGATACGCGTAGAAAAATCCATACAACTATATATATTATTTTGTTTAATTGACGAACACGAAGGTTAAGGAGAAAAAAATGTGGCTCGGAAAAGAACGTTAGTCAACATTATTGCTCTTCTTACACCCGTTTTGAGGATAGCAAGGGTTTGAGGGAAACGTAAACATCCTCCGCAAACAAGTGTGCCTGGAAATATAAATCTATAAATCGATTGAAAAATCAGTATAGGCTGATGTTCATTAGGGTATTCCATCTTGAATACGACAAAAACCCGTTGACCACTCGGCTATAATACCAGCGACGATACTATAATTGCGAAATAGCTACCAGCAATATTTGAGAGTTTTTGCAGAGTTCTACAATAATTATGAGCTTGGTCACATTAGCGCAATTCACAATGTTATCGAATTGTGCATCTATAAGTAATTAATTATACAAGGAAGTAGGCTATCTTATCTTACTTTATTTAGTACGATGTGGATAATTTAAATACGCACCTTCTCACTTTTTTTTTAAATTTACTTAGATAATACATCTAGAAAGTTTGCTTTGTGTTTTAAACGTGGCCAATTGTCTTCATTCTAAGCCAATAATGTATTCGATGCGCTAAATTTTAGCATTTCATGAATTTAAAAGTACTAAGCTAACTAAAAACAACCAAAAAAAAGTTTATTTTTGTTCAAAAAGTTATAAAAATGTCGGTTTTCGATGCGATAAACAGTTAAACAGATCGCTTTAATTTCTCCTGTATCATCCCGTTGAATTGCAGAATTAAGAATTCTAAGAATCAAAAGGTGATTTATTGATGATATTATGAAATAACTATTTGTCCTATATATTTCATAATTGTTATTTTGAAAAATGGACAAGATTCGCTCAGATAACGAAAATGTTTACCTACTGAAAACTACAATGAAATAATTTTAGTAATCAAATGTGAAATGGTTTTTTTGGAAACTTTTTGTGAAGTGGATGTTTAGATGAACCTTATTCCGGAACAAAGCAAACAAAAAGAATCGTAAAATAAATTCCCAACATATTCAGTAAGTTCCTAATGCAAAATACTTCCACATTCAATACAAGGATAAGCGCGAAACCTGTCGGATTGATTTATAAGAAGATTTTTTTGCCACCGTCATAGCTCTAAATATACATCAAATGTCAAAACGTATTTTTGTAGTAATAAAATTTTACGTACAAAATGAAACGGTTTTTTTTAATCAAGATATCATCGCTAACCAAAGTCATCATTAAAACTTTTTAAATCCCATTAACTGAAATAAGTACGTAATTTATTAAACAGTCTACCGGATTTTGTCAATTTAAAATTGCTTATTATTATACAATTGATAAATTATAATAATAAAATATTTCGAATGTCGCATCTTAACAGAAGTCGATGTGATTATAAAAACAATTAAGCGACGCTGCACGAGTGGTGGCTTTTTGGGCACCCAATAAATATTATTCCAAGGACACCTTCAAGTGTAAATTCGGCCCTGTTTGTGACGGTAGTATACAAATCGAACAAAATCCTATGTAGAAGCGACGCTGCACGAGTGGTGGCTTTTTGGGCACCCAATAAATATTATTCCAAGGACACCTTCAAGTGTAAATTCGGCCCTGTTTGTGACGGTAGTATACAAATCGAACAAAATCCTATGTAGGTACTTTAGCGATTATTGTTTTTCAGAAACACAATGAAAAAAATGTGTACTTTTAATACTTTATGATTGATCAAAAAGACTTCTTCGTATAACGAAGCGATTCCAAGTGATTCTTACGCACCCCCAAGGGTCCATGTGAACGCTTAGGGGGTCTGTGGTAAATTAAAAATAATTTGGGGGTTCGTGAACAACTTCAGGGGGTGCACGAAAGGTTTAGTATAAAAAAATATTTGTGACACATTTTCATTATTATTAAAGTTGAAATAATTTTATTTTTTTCCATGTCCGCTCCCAATGTGGAGCATATGGTCTCCTAATGGAGGTATCTTGACAGAATTTTTTCTACGAGAACTGCTTGTCACTCAGTTGCTCAACCTCTCTTTTCTTTTTCGAAGAGAGTAAGGATAGAAGGATAGGGCTATGACAGGACTAGTGGTTAGCTAATCGCTCTCGTTACGCCCCGTGAGGATGGGATTGGTGAGAGAGAGGACTCAGACTACAAACAGAAATCCATAAATCGATTGAAAGATCAATCTATGAAAACCGTCCGCACCGGGAATTGAACCCGAGACATCCGTAATCATAGCCAGCGACGAAACCAACTGCGCCACGGACGCCGACAGAAATAAATAGCAATACATAAATTGGTAGCGATTTGTTGGGTGTTGGACCCCTTTGCAAGCAGACCCACAAACTCGGATGTATTAATCTAATATGGGAGCAATTTATTGAATAATCCACAAATGAGGAGTGGAAACCAATGTTTGAACAAGGATACTAAAAATTCTGGTTACAAAAACAGATACCAATTTTATATCCTTCATTATGGGTCACATCATGACCAAAGGCTGCTGATTGCTTTCCCGTCTCCTTATTCAGTATAACGTGGATTTAGTGCAGTTATGAACCTCATAATACTTTAAATATCAAAACGTTTTATTCACATTTTATTTTTACACCAACCATTCAAGATATTAAAATTAAATTTACATTTTTTCTATTATGCAGTTAGGCAGAGTTACTTTACTTGGGGTGTTACATGGTCAGGTTTTTGCTCTAAGAAGGGATCCATGGGCATAATAAGTTTGGGAACCACTGGTATAACGCAATGGAACCATTTATCTAATTTACGGTATGTCAGGGAAAATAATTCAAATTAAGTTACGCCTTGACGCCGACTACTTTTAGACTGTTTTGATTCAAAGAAACAACATTTATTCGAGTTTTTTTTTAGTTTGAGTGTTATTTTAAGAATTATGTATAATTGTAGCGGATCGCACAGAACTCAGCGTGCCTAATCAATTTTAACTATTCATCGATTGTCAGATATTTTTCATTGCATAGGATGAGGTAGCTGATAAAAAATAAAATAATATTTTGAATACCTTAAACAATTTTCCTTATATTCACACGAAATCGTGAACAATCATTTATCGCGCAATGAATACAAATCGATATCGATCATTTTTAGTAAAAGATTACAAGTAAAAACTACCGATGCAGTTCAATTGACGAGAATATAAAGATGTTTAAACAGAGCTAAATGTCTTAATAAACCAAGCAATTGATTTAGTACAGCAACGACAATGGAATGCTACTGCGTAATTCGGGGTAGCGTACTTGCGGGTTCCACTGTACCTTAAATAGATTTTTAGTCTCGGGGACGGGTCAAATCTTTTTATTGAGATAGCACTAGAATTGATAATAATTTCAGATAATTGGTTTAAATAGCAAATAAAGTATTCAATCAATGTGGTTATCAAGCTTTCTATTTGAAATTATTACTCAGAACGGCGCTATATTAACGCTAAAAAGCTTCAAAAAAATATCGAATATATTTTTATTTCACCATTTAAATAATACTAATATATCATAAATAACTATATGTACAAAATATATGTACGAATCAAGTACGGAAGCATTAGTGGGTTACCACTTAGCCGTGGCGGTTTTATTAGCTATTTAAAATTCATTTAAACATCATCTGTATTAAGATTATATCTATCGAATTTTGACAGAATTTACTAAAATAATTGAGAAATGTGGTTTCAACGATATTCTAGAAATTGAATTAATATAATTACGTATCAAACATAAAAAGATTCCTATCGCTAAAAAGATTTCTCAATTATCTTTACTGGATTATTATTAAAAAAAAAGAAAACATGAGCCACGCTTCAGGGGAAACGAAGATTGTGTGTATTTTTGTTAGTTTTTGATTTAACTCGACCGTAAGCGTAAATAAAATAATCCGGTAAGTAATGTTGAAATATTTATTTGTACTGTTTTATATTTCCTATTGATTTAGCAGGTTTCTAAGAATCAACTGAAAGTGATCGATTTACTTAAATTTAAATCATTTTATTTTATTTGAAACCGAAAAATTTGTTTGTTACAAAAAACCGATGTAAAATACAGACTGAAAATTTGATTCAAATGCATGAAAGATTATTGTTTACTCCATCTATGTCCAACACGCGGCTCGCGGATTTTTTGAGAATCAAGCGTCGAGTTAAAATGCATGTTTGAAAGAAATAAACGTGAATTTTATCAAAAATATATCCTCGAGGATAAATTTCCGAAATTAAAAAAGCTGACAATGTAAATTACAGCTGCATTTGGGACCACATATCGCTGCGAGTCGTTCTTTCAAAATTGAAAATATTGAAAACGAAGTGTCGCAACGGGTTGGCTGATGAAAACTTGACAAACCAACTGCGATGTGTCCACTATATACCGGTAATATTTTATTTGGCCCACCAAACGATTTCTGTTGGACAACGATGGTTTAGTCTTTTATAGCAACATACCATCGTCTTAATAAGCGAACTAAGTATCTACATTAAAGATCTTATGTACATATAGAATGAAATGAAATTCAATAGAATTTACCGAACAAAACATTTGACTGATTTTTACACGAACAAATTTTAAATTTTACAATGCCATTGATAATGTAATCAAAGAAATTCAAGTAATTTTCGTCAACTTTCCAAAACATTATTGTCATATAGAAACAAGTTGTTTGTAAGTTAAATAACGAAATTCTTTCAAAGGTGGCCCATAAACCAAAAAGTACTTCATTGAATTATGAAAATCATTAAATTATTTAAATTACGTCAACGACCTGAATCGAAGCATAAAACAATAAATTAATAAAACAATCTATTAACGTAGACCCTTCAGGGATTTGGCGATAGATTTACAACCGCAAATAATTACGTGAAAACGATCCCATGAAAAAAATACATCCTTCACATGTATGTCTATCCCGAACAAGGAAATGGTTTTCGACTGGTATCCTTAAGAAATTATCCTTAAGAAAAAAGCAGAGAGTTCAAGTGAAATGAAGACAGCTAATCCAGAGTTCTACGAAGTTGTCAAGATCCTTAGGCATGAAGAAATGTGACGAAAATGAATGTCTTACTAATGTTCAAGATATATAGAAAAGAAAAAAAATAAACGAAATACAAATCTTGACAGAAGTGGTAACTTGTGAGAGATAGCATTGGATATTTTTGAACCAGAGCGATAATGAGGACAAGTTAAATTGGTGCTTTACCACTCGGTCACAGTGGCTGACGTTTGAGCTGAAAATATGCCATTAATAACATTTCATAACATAATAACCCTCATTATAATTAATTGGATTATTAGTGTTTGTCTATTGTCTTTGTTGCCGAAAACCCCGTTATCTTTGAGCTCGATTAACAAAAGACACATTTTCTTTTGAATAGACAATTTGGAATACAAAATCTAAAAAAGTGCAAAATTGAAATAGGTTTACAAAAATTTAAATCAACGTCCAAAATCAACCAGAATGTTCTTTATTCTAACATGTTCGCTCTCAACGTGAAGTATGAACTGATAATCGAGGATTCAGTCACCCAACCTCTCTTTCTGAAAGGGTAATGATGGAAGGAATGAGTTAAGGAAGGACTAGTACTTAGCTCTTCACTCTCGCTACGCCCCATTATTAGGATCAAATGAGTGGAAAGAAAATGCAAACATTACTGCCACCGATGCCTTTGAACAGAAATCCATAAATCGATTGAAAAATATAGTACGGGGATTCGAAACCGTGGACGGAAAACATCCAAGACGACTAAAGGTTGGTCAAAAACTATATATTACTAAATAATAAAGTCCACTTGAAACGCTAGAGAAAAAGATACAATATAATGAAAAACATAGATTAGATCTTAAAATACAACAATTGATCCGCGAGCCATGCACGTCATCCGGATCTGAACGGTAAGCAGACTTAAAAGTCGAGTTTTTTTACTAATATAGAGGAAAATAATATAATAAGCTGATTAAGACGCGGTGAATGACTGAAATATTCACTGAACTGAGGTCAGTTTAAAAATCAACTAAAAGTTTTTAAATATATTTTAGTTTCACCTTTTGTGTTATAATGAGTTATGTTCACGATTCAATTTAATGTGGTTATTCCTCGATGCATGACGTTTCTGCGAAACATCTGGGTTTAATGATTGCGACTTGATGAAAAATGACACCTAAGTGGTAAATAAAACCCAATCATAGTCAGGTTTTACACAGCGTCACTCTGAGGTAATGGTTAGGTTAGGGCAGGGAGTCTGCGGCCTTTTAAATCGTCAAATACGGCCATTTGACTCAGTCGAAATTCATTGTTCCCAATACAAAATTCTTTACATGTTTTTTAGTATACGTATCTACTTGAACTGCTGTCTTTATATTGGTTTCAGATAAATGAATCCTGCTTTTTAATATGAAGAAGTTTCATCCCTAAGTTAAGATAGGTTAAGAAACTAAAAGAATACAGTGTTGAATATTTAAATATATTATAAACGTATTCATTTAACAAAAAATATCGCACGAAATTACACAAAATTTTATTTTTTATTTTAAAAAATAAAACATTCATTTGTACTACTTCCACTCTTCACGAGCATTATCAACAGATCAGTTGATAATGCTCGTGATGAGCGAAACCGGTCCTGATCATTATATATATGTGGAAGTAGTACAAATGAATTGTGTTTCATTTTTTAAAATATAATGTCTTTCCACCGAGAATTGACAGTTAACACCTTAAAAGTGATTACACAAAATTCAAAAACCTTTTCAGTTCGAAGATCAGAAGTTTTATTTTTTGACACGAAAACATTATATCAGGGTACTCGACTGATTTCCGCACTTTCTGCGTTTTCAAGTTAATGAGAGCAGCAAAACCTTGTTCGCAAATAAAGATGCCGGTCGCTGTGTCAATACCGACCAAATATAATATACCTTCTAACGTTCTGGGCAGAACTTAATTGAGAAGTTTGCTAGATTCAAATTATTACAAACTTCAGAATGTTTCCTTTAAAATACAACTCGTTTTTAAATATTTTTTTACCCTTCGCATGATTAAGAATTTAGATGGAATGAGTCATACGTAAAACCATATTAAAAAAAATGCTGACATGAAAACATAAAAATCGTGTGTGCTGTTTGTTCGCTTAGTCATAATATTATGCATTAGTTGACATGATAAACAAAATGATAAGAACTGTCAAAAAGAGATAAGCACAGGTGAACTAAAATGTCCTTATCTTACAGTAACAAATTATGTTGACGTACTGGATTAAAACTAAGTAAAAAGCAGTTTGCTGGATAAAAAAGTTAGTATATACGTAATCTTAAAAGTAACTTTTATTATGCATCCGCGGCTATAATAAACACTGATTCAAGAATCGCAATAACTTTTCGTCATCAATAATTAGTCTAGTCCAGGGTTTCCCAAACTTTCATTGAGATGGGACACTTTGAAACCCTACAATTTTAACGGGACTTGATTATTTTGTTGGGTATATAATATCAATATTAAGTCGAACGTGCTTGAATTTGTTGCAGCTGCAGCAGTATATAAAATCATTCAAAGTTTTCACGGAAAACCTGTCCCGATTCTGCGGAACACCAATGTTCCGTGGAACATAGTTTGGGAAATCTTGTTCTAGTCGACATGAGATGTTTTCCTGCAATTTTTACAGGTCCGTATCCTAGTATGGACTTTTTTTTAAAATAAAACTACGGTTTTAAAGATCATGTTTTCCCATTTAAACAAGCAAAAGTTTACTTATACATTATACACTTTTGTATTTACAACATTTTTTGGAAAACTTCATACGGCTTTCCTGCAAAATGACAAATTCAGACTAACGACTGTACACTTCTGCCTCATCTAGCACGGTCATATGGTTCCATAAAAACATCGTGTAATACAAATCCATGTTATACGAGGTTTCAAGTTCATACAAAATTAGGGTTTACCGTTCCAAAAAAAATATTGAAGTTTGTATCCCTTATTTTTTTTTAATAAGCAATCGAAAGGATATACATTTATATTTTGAAAAAACTTTAATAACATATTTATAATAGGTCATTCATTCACCATCGCTATCACTTATAATTCTAAATGTTAGTGTAAATGACTCTTTTTCGCTAACAGAAGACTCTTGAGTATTTTTGGATTTAGGTTTTAAAAATTCTGTGATGAGCGATTGTTTGCATTTAAGGAGCCAAGATCCGTTGTAATTCCGTATTGAACTTCAAATTTCTTTCCATTATAGGATTATTTTCTATAAAAAATGCTGAAACCGGGTTATACAAGTGTATTTTATTGGGGGTGTGACACAGTACGCTGAAAAACATTATGATCTTAAAATCACCAAACGAGAATTTATCAACGGCAATCAAAACAATGAGCTCTATGATTTGTGAGGTATTACGGTTCAAAAAATAAACTGAATTCGTATCGTAATAACACGTTAACATAATTATTGATTATTTTTATTGTCCAGTCAAACACAATGACACAAAACTTTAATTCGTACGTGCCGTTTCTTGGGTAGATAGCCTTGTACATCGTACACACTGGGCACGATAGATATAATTTTATACCTATGTAGGTATAATTATTTCGTTTTTTACATGCACCGTAAGCAGACTCACTAGTCACTACATAATAATATAAAACAAAAACCGGTCTTACTATTAAACAAAAAACCTACTCGCGCTTTCTATTTCAATAAATTCAGTTAACGGAACATGATATTTTAAAATAAATTACACAGTAGGAATAATAAATCATGGGAAATCGACAAAATGTTTCGTTGTATCATTCAAAACAGTGTTTAATAAGGGAGACGTTTTAAAAATCTAAAGGCGTTTTTATGTTTTAATACTTATTTGAGAGCGCTGCCAAAATACGAGTGGATGATTGCATCATCATTGCATATTGCGATAATCAGTGATATCTTCAGTTCTTTGCGATGATATATCCGAGTTATTCTGCATAAAATAATTTTATTATAAATCGGCACATATTTCAAAAAAACCCATTGCATGAAGTACATATAAACAATAAAGGAATGGTGAGTTCAATGATGTTAAGAAACACTGATTTGAAATATTCCCCAATAAATGATCATCCCCGCCCGTGTTCATTTAATTTAATTACCCCAGTTTCTATTTTGAAATGTAACGAGATTACCAGACGTTGAGGGTAATATCTCGATTCAGTAGAAATAGTCGCGACTAAATGCTGATTTTATTATCGTATTTGAAGTTTTAAAACACTGGGAATGATATCGAAAAATGTGACGATTTCTGCGATAAAGAATAGTCAAACAGATGTCACTGTTTTATTTTATATTAAAATAAATTACCAAAGAAATGACTTAGGGAAACGGATATTAAGACTGAGCTTGTGTTCACCCTTGAAATATATCAACGGATGAAATGGTCCGTATAGTTTCACCAGGAAGTTAGAGTAAAATATTTTTTAGGAACTTGGGTGTCAAGGTAACCAAAATAGAACAACTTAGCAGAAATAATACAAGGCTACAGAACTCACTTAATGGAAAGTAAATAAAACTAAGCTTGTTACAATGTCTCATATTATATGGGACAATTCATTTCAACTGGAAGACCAAATATGACAGTTTGCAGTCGAGCTGGGTATTTTGGAAACGTCGTTAAATCAGACAATCATCGTTAGCACAAGATGGCCGCCAAATGTCAACTCGGTGGCGTAACCTTTTGCGATAAAACTCTTATGTACGTAAGTACATAAAGTTATTCGTCTGAACTTTACTGCATGACAAAGTTGTACAGACAAAATGTTGCAAGAACAAAATACGAAATGTTTAATTAATTTCAACTATTATAAGCAATTCCATATTTTTTCCGTACCGTTATGTACACACAACTTTGTCCTGACACCATTTTGTCCACACAATATACACACCATAACTTCAAATCAAAACATCTGTCCTCCCTACTGGATCGTTTCATAAAAAAATGGCAACATCGCATCTTATCTATCATCATGTTATGACGTCATCCGGCTCATATGTTTACGTGACGTCATCGAATAAACACAACAGCAGTTGGACTGCGAGCTGTCCGCATGGTGAACATGGTATGTCCTCGTAAAACCACGGTTGGTTGGTCACTTAGTTGAAAGCAACGGTGTTATAACACGGATATTAAGTATTATAATATATATTTATATTCGACAATGATACAGGACACTAGCTTTTGAAGATGACGGATATGGTAAATCAACCCCCTGGCAATATTTTATTTTTTATACCTCGTTATTTATAAGTTTTAGTCTCCGAAGGGATGATTAAGCGACGGACCTACAAGTCTTCGCTTAAATAACTTTCCATACGAGACCAAGATTCCATATGTTCAAAATTGGTAAGCGGCCATGGTTTAAAAAGTTGTAAATTAAAACATAAAAATACACATAATCATATTTTTGCAGCACGGTTTCTAAATTGCATGGTCCAACATAATGGAACCTTTGTTTCATCTATCTATGTTTAATCGAACTTTTTTTACACGGTTTTTCTTGCGAGACTGTTTTGCATGGAACACATCCCCGTGTAAAAAGAGGATCGAGTGTACAGAAATATGTCAGATACCATAACTGTTGTGCCGGTAACAAATCGGTACTGGTATCTCTAACCGGCAATTTTCGCAATTAAAGACTCGAATGCGTGACGTCATAATGGCGTTAGAGACCATCTGAAGGCCGAACGGGGCAAGTTTTCGTTTGCCGGCAGACTTGCTCACTTACCTGGCGGATAACTAACAGGTCTGCCGTATAATAGAAAGGCTGGCAATACATACTTCAATCCGCGTAACGTGACATATATACCTATATTTTTCTAAATCCCGTAGAATGGACATGCGTAAATTAATGTTTTGTCTTAACGGGCCGAATCCAGGAAGAAAACTTTGACTATCAATTATTCCCTCAATCATCAATTTCCCCCCACCCATCCGTCCTAAAAACAAGGGTAACGAGAACGATTAGCTAACCACTAGTCTTGTCTAAGCTCTATCCTTCTCTCCCTACTCTCTTCTACAAATAGAGGTTGAGCAACTGACGAAAAACTTTTGTTGAGATACCTCCATCAGGAGTTCATATGCTCCACTTTGATAGCGGACATGGTAAAAATAAATCAATTATGCGGTAAAATTGGAATGCTAAAATATATTTGTGTGTTAAAGTGATTTTTTCATTATTTCAATTATTTTTTGCAAAAAAATATATCATGGTAATATATCCTTGATAAGTTTTCAAAATCATAGCTAGCTATAGTTTTTATAACTAACTCCACATACTTTGGTTAAAAATCATTTTCCATCGATGACATAGAAGTTGCCCACCTTTAATGTGGCCCCTAATATCTCATTTTATTTTTCAGACAAAATAGATTATATTTTAATGAAATACTAAATGACATCTTTTGTAAACCCTATTTAATATCCCTATTTAATTTAATTAATAACCCTATTTAATATAGATACATTATGAGGGTATACTGACAGAACGCATTAAGTCATAAAAACAAGTTCCGAAACAATCGCATTTAAAGATTTTTTTTCATTTAAAGTACAATTCAAATCATAAGATTTGGTATCGATGAGTAATTATGGTTATATCATACTTTTTTCTACAATAAAAAAATAGCACAATGACCTAATACCGCTTTTTTCAAAGCCATTATATCCTATGACGTAATGTGTTCTACCAGAGCGTTAAATTGCATACATTTTGATATTTAAAACAGAAAATCATTAAAAAGTGACTTAATGCGTTATGTAAGTATACCCTCGATTAATAATATGAAGGAAACGTTTATCAAATATTCGAATATTAAAAAATATTATGATATGATTCAATTGAAAACACCTACAGTTAATGGCAGAATCGCTCACAACGATGGCGACCATACACAACTGATATCCAAGTCGCGAAACAGCTACGTGTGCCTATTAAAGAGCACACACCATGCAAATATCAACAATACAAAAATATTTGGCACATAGATTAATGTCAACCGTCTTTGGCAATGTCTTTGTATCTTTGGGTTCCTTGCGCATGTATATAACTGTCATAGATTCCATACCAAGTGCACATACGGAAACCCAATAGGCAGGCTTATAATACGGGAAGATTTGTTCCGACTCAAACAGCGAATTACGCGCGGAATAATTGTGTGTACCGTTGGAAATATCTCTAAATCATACGACCTTAGACTGCGTTTACAAACCAAAATCGCTGCCACATGACATCTTTAAAACATGAACTATTCCAACATCAATATAGTCGTTTAAGGTAATGATTCTTAACCGGGGGCCGTGGCCTATTGTGAGGCCTCGAAGTGTTTTCGGGTGGACCGCGCAAAACTGTGGAATATTTTTTTGCATAATATTTAACATACACATTATATACTTTTAGATAAATAAGTATTTACACTATTAATAAAATATATTTTCATAATATATGTATTACACTGCACGTTATACGAGATGCATTACAGATGAAAATTTTCACTTATTTGGACGCGTTATGAATGTTTATCAACATTTTAAATTATGCTTCGGATATTAAAAAAATTTAAACATTTAAAATCCATTTCATTTTCTGCGTAAGCAGCACCGTCTAAATATATATTATAGATAATCTCTAGTTTTTTTTTTAAATAAAACACAATTCATTTGTACTACTTCCACATTCCTATAATGATCAGGACCGGTTTCGCTCATCACGAGCATTATCAACTAATGTGAAAGTAGTACAAATGAATTGTGTATTATTTTTTAAAATATAATGTCTTTCCAACAAGAATTGACAGTTAACACCTTAAAAAAACTCTAGTTTGTTGGTATAATATCATATATATAATTATGACAGGTACATAATCACAAAAATATTCTAAAGTACTCAGAAGGTCACGACTATAAAAAAGGTTAAGAAACATTGATTTATATCAAACTACTAAAACATGTAGCATAGAATGCTAAAAAATACCATACAGATACCGTTTGGTGCAAAAACACAAAATAACGCTGAAACGGGTTTTGCTTCTTGACGACTAAATTGATTAATTTTCAATAAAGTAAAATTTTGTCTGGGAGACCAATAATCTGTAAAGCCATATTAACACTCATAATATGTCAATCAAGCCCCATTAGAAATGTAAACAAAAAGCAGGTTTGCATTGTCTAACTATAAATAAAGCCATTGATTTTTAGTCAATATTCTCTGTTTAATGATCGCACAAGACTGGTAATAATTATTGGCAACGAGAAAATAAAAAGAGAAAGAACAATTTCAGTGATATCAACGATTCGAGTTCAGGTGACCAATTCTTGAAATCGAATATTAAAGTTGTATGCGAGAATTTATTTATTTCCGGCGACAACTTTTTCTCTAACTCATAAAGATACCAATTTGGCTGTTATATGTGGATTGCAAGGTAGCATGATATTAATAGGAAACACTTCCGTATCAGCTTATATTTATGTAAAAAATAATTGACAACGTAAGTCACTACATATATTTCAAATTCTCCCATACCCCACAAATTACACCCGGGTCGAATGGAGCTGAATAGTATAATTAGCTTTTCATGAATAAGCGATCCTTCTACGATATATAACGAATAGAAGTGTAGAATTCTATTTGAACTATCTTGGGCCCTAGTGGTAAGCGCTGTTGGACGTTTTTTTCTTAAATAATTGCACTGTTGAGGATTCGAAAACCCAAATAGAAACTTAAATTTACAGATTTTTTTTATCGATTAACGTATTTCTGCAATGTTTTCATTCCTTCCAACTCGTCTTCTATACGAAACAA